>NDGN011329845.1:0-20130 GCA_002564285.1 Tympanoctomys barrerae
TTGGGAGAAGAGGCCAGGTGGGAGTATCTAAGGTACAGGGGGCTGCACCTAGGAAGCATGCATGCCACAGAGCCGGGTTCCTGTTAAACACATGATAGACACTTGCTGGGAGGATGAGTGGGGTCCTTCGAGGACAATTCAAGTTTCCTTCCCTGAGGACTCTTAAGTATTTAGTGCTCATCTGACTCTTAATTTCAAGCCCATGTATACCCTTAAATGCACAAATCACTCTCTCCCTAGCTAATAGGCTATACTTTTTCTCTTCTTTCCTTAATCTCAAGACTTCCCTGCCAAGCCAAGGACCTGAACCTTATCTGTCAGCTTTTGTTGTGTAAAAATCAAGCTCAAAGCTTGGTGAGTTGAAATGACTATTTAGTTCATCATTTTGCAGGGTGACAGTTCAGTTGGGCTGGACTCTATCCTGGTTCCCCTGAGCCCAGCTAATAGGCAGGCAGGGAGGATGGATTCCTAGGGCACATGGTCTCTCACCCTCTGGCTGTCTGGCCTGGGCTTGCTGACATGCTGATTGCAAACTCCAAAAAATCTAAGATAAGGCCAATTCTAAGGTGCTGGTTCCTTTAAGTTCCAGATTCTGTCATATTTTTCTCTCATTTTTTTGTCTCAAGAAAATCACGTGGTCAAGCCTGGAGCCTGTGTGTTTGGGAGGTGGGGATGCCTGAAGTTACAGGTGCAAAGAAGTATGAGAAAATTAGAGGCCAGTGACTCCTTGCCTGCCATAGCACCTTCTCTTAGCTTGTCTTAGTCTGTTTTTGTTGTTGTTGTAACAAGATGCCAGAGGTAGTATATTTTATGAACACAAGAGGTTCTTTAGCTCATTGTTCTGCAGGTCTGGGTTTATGGTGCTGAGGTCTCTCCTGGCCACACCAGTGTAGTGGAGAACAGGAAAAGAAATGGTGTAAAGAAGGGACTCAGCACACTGGGGGCCTTGCTTGATAACCTGCTTTCTTAAGCATTAATCCACTGTGTGAGATCACAGTGGACCTTGCCCAAGGGGCATTGCAGGACCTCATCCCTCCACTACAGTTGGTACTGTCACTCTTGGCACCAGGCTGCCATCTCTCAGCCTCTGAATGATGTACTCACACCACTTCCCAACCCCACACCCTCACTGTCTAGATTCTCTTCCCATCAAATGGTTCCATCTGGCCCCTTCCAAGCCTTCTCGCTGTCAGGAACCAGTGAGCCTCCACCTCATCCTGCCAAGTCAGCTTGCACAGGCCCACAGGTGCTGCAGAACCTGATGCCATCTTCTGAGGCCTTCTATGTACCAGGCATGCTGTGTTCAAGATCTCCTTCCATCCCCACTCCCTGTGAGATGGGTATCATTACCCCAAGTGTCACAGAAGAGTAGGTAGCTTCAGAGAGGTTAAGAGAGCTGCCCAGGTGCACAGGAGGATAGGATTCAAACCCTGGTCTTCCTGGCACCATGACTTCTCTCCTCTTCTGTGCTGAGCAGAGCTCAGAGTCAGGCAAGCAGCACAGGTCACTCTGCCTCCCAACAGCCTGCTGGCTGTCTCAGATTGCCCATGGGAAACAGCAGTGTTACAGCCAACATGCCTGGGAACACAGGTTCCGTGAGTGACAAGGGACCTAGCACATAGGTCCATGAGGCCATGGGGCGTGTGATTCTGTTGTGGGGGGAACAGCTGTTCATTGTAGATAGTGGAGGAACTCAGCCTTAAGGGGTATGAGTCTGAGCAGAGAAAGATGACCTGGTGATGAACACTGGAGGCTAATCTGAAAACAGCAGGCATCTCCCTCTGTACCCAAATAGTAGGCTGAGCTATTAAAACCAAGTGCACTGATAAGTCTGGAGACAGCACAATCTAAGCTGGACGTGAGGGCAGGAGCGGAGGGCAGTGGTCGCACCTCCACTTGGGATTGATGCTCTGGGGCACGGCCTGTTCAGTATATGGTCTGGCTGGCCCCTCCGAAAGCCCCTACTCCAGAGGTGGCTATCAACCCTGCTGGAAGAGGCTTCCAACTTTGGAAAGGGATGGGGGACAAGATGGAGTGATCAGGGCTTTGTCTGACCCCTTACATCTGAGTATTCCATTTCCTAGACTACCTCTGGAATCAGCTGACTCTTGGTTACCTGGATTGTCCAATCTGCAGAAAATTTAGTGTTTCCACCAGCACTGCTGATGGACCAGACTGGGCTTGGCTTTTGGGCTTAAGGACTGAATAAATCCCCTCTATGCCAGTGTGTCAAGCTCAGAGGTTGGGGACAGTCAAGTGTGGGAACTTTGGGCAGGGATTATGCTCCCAATATGTGTCTCATGGAAGGATCCAGTGATAGCTGTTGTCCTTACAGATGGACAACAGTTTCAAAACCTGGGCAGGGTAGAAATCTGCTGAAGAAGTATCATGTCTCAGGCCTTGATCATGAGCAGCTGAGGAGGGGCCTTGGCCACAACTAATGGGTGCCTGTTGGGGACATCCAAGGGGCACATGGGCTGGCTACTGGATACTCATGCCTGATACATAAGGGGAGGTTGAGGCCATAGCTAGAGACTTGGGATCATCAAATACAGTGTTAAAACTACAAGTGGCCACAGCAAAGCCATGGGAGAAGGGTCAGAAGGGAGCGCAAGGAGGGGGACTACCTGCCAACTTGGTTGCTGCTATGATTTAGGTGTTTTGATAGGCACTCCAACTCCTGGGCTGTGCCTTAATCTCCATGGACAGAGATGAATACTTGGCAACATTTTAGGTGGGAAGAAATGCACATATGTACAGAATATGTGTAGTTACTTCCTTTTAAGCATCTCATTTGGAAATAAATCTGACATTTCTAGGGGCTCCTGGGAACCTCCCCAACTCATGTGCTACATGTGGGGTAGTGTGATCTCAAATAAGGGCCTTTACAGCTTGAGACTCCTAAGATTTAAGAGCATAGAAGCTTTGGGGTAAGATGTGAGGATCTGAAATGTTATCTCAATGACCTCAGTTCCATTTGTGAAGGGGACAGCAATTTCTAGAGTTTTATTTCTAGAGCATCCTGCTTTAGCTACACTCTCTTGTCTCCACACTGGCAATGTGAAACAGAGAAAGAGTGGGAACTGAAAATCTGTAGTGTCTTGTGGTTCAGATTTTTGGTTCAGTTCCTGGTTGTTAATTCCTAGAACAGTGACTGGGGAAACTGTTGAACCTCTATCTTAATTTCTTCACTCAGGAATTGGGTATAATAATAATCATAGCAAGCATTACTATATAAAAATCACTTTGCATGTATTTGCTGGTGAACAGTCAAGGAGTGCTGATCATCTCTCCTCCAGAATTCCAAACCTACAGACCCAGTAGAGGGTTGTGTCTCAGTGTGTTAGAGCACTGTGACCAAGGACCGCAGGATGGCCAGCTGATGCACCACACGTCTGTTCTCATGGCTCTGGGGTTGTGGGTGAGCGAGCCAGAGTGGTTGGCTCTGATATACAGCTGTTCTTGTATTTTCATGTGTGGAAAGACAACAGGAGTTCTGTGGAGTCCATCTACAAAGGCACAAATTCCTTTGGCGAGGGCCTCAGCCTCTTGATCTAATTGCCTCTCAAACGCTCAGTGCTCTCATCCCTGGGGATGGGGAGGGAGGATTTCTACACAAGAATTTTGGTTCAAGAACATATGCCTAGCACTTAGGTACCTAGTGGGCTCTCCGTACACCCTTGCTGGCTGGGATAAGGAATGGAGAAACAGGCAGAGAGAGGAGGACAGCTAGCAAGTGGTGAGTGCATTTTGAGGCAGGGCTCTGTGGTCCTGAAGCCAGAACTCTCAGCAGCTGTACACTGGAGTCCCAACTGCTGCATCCATGTCATCTAACCTCAAGCCCCCTTGAGGTTAAAAGGCCAATACCAGTCAGCACAATAATACTAAGAACATCTTAGCAGTCTCAGTCTCATTCTCTGAGGAGCATATGGTAGAATTTTTCAGAGGCTACGTGATGTGTGATAGCTTAGTCAACTGAATGTGGTAGCAAATATCCAGCTGTTTTCTTTTCTGCCAGACTTCAAGGGTTTTTCTGAAAATATTAAACTCTGTCATTCTTCCTGTAGAAATATTTTTGGATTGAGTGATAGTCATTTGGACAATGTAAAGAGATTATTAGGTCAATTAATGCCGTATCTCCCCAAATAAGACCAGGTCTTATTTTTGCTCCAAAAGATGCAAGATGGCTTATCTTCAGGGAATGTCTTATTTTTTATGTACAATAATTTATATTTTATTTATATGCAAAAGTCTACATTTATTCATTTATTCATGCATAAATATCTATATTTATTCCTGTAGAAAAATCTACATTTATCCAATTAAAGTCCTGTCATCTTCTGGAACATCATCATAACTCTCCAAACCCCACATTCTGGCCTGAATTTCTTGCAACTCCAATTCCTATGAAACTACTGGCCTCACTGTCTCCTGTTGATCAGCAGAGTTCTCCTGAAATAGATATTTTTTGTCTGTGTAGCCTGTTCGTACAGTGTTGGCAACATGGCTATCAGTGATTTTATCTCATGAATTCTTCACCTGAGACACAACCTCTTATAGGCTGAGTGTTATAAGGTGTGTTCAGAGGTCCCCCCAAAGCCTCATGCAGTCATGGGGGGCTGGGCCTTTCAGAGGTGGCTGGATTTAGAGTTTGTGATTGGTTCACAGCCCGATGAGGAAATTAAGGGTGTGAGTGCCGCACACTCCCAGCTGTAGTTTTCCCAAAGGACACCTGTGAATGGGTGCCCTAGGGCAGGTATCCTGCATACTATATAAGGGACTTCTAGGGGGCTGTTTTTTTCCCTCTTGCTTGCTTTTTCTGTTTTCTGTCTCCATGAACTGTTGCCCCCTATGTCATGCCACTCAGCCAGCTGATTATGGACTGACACCTCTACAAACTGTGAGTTAAATAAACCTCTCCCCCTTTAGCTTTGGGTGGCAGGTATTTTGTCTCAGCAATGACAAATGTAAAACACTGGGCTTCATACAGCTTCCATTAAGTCACTGTTAACTGAAGACTTAGGACACAAGAGTGGCAACAAATATGATGACAGTCAAGAATGATGGTCCACACAAAAGTGACAGAGAATTGAAGGCACAAAATGGCTTTGTTTCACAAGAGTCATTAAGTATGGATCACTTCACTTCAGATCTATAGCCCAGCTTTTCCACAAAGGAGATGAACCCGAGATCTATGGGTCCTACTATGGTGAATCTGCCAGAAATCGCCAACCCAAATGTTGGCATGTCCCTGTAAAGAGAGAGCAAGGTGCCCATTCACAGGCGGCACTGAGGCTTTGTCATGTCCTGTTTCAAGACTCATTGTGTACTTTGAAACAAAGGCTGTCTTGTCCATTACAACATGGCAACACACAGCGCATTGAATTCGGAACATTCATATTAGACATACCTGTATCAGTTTGTTCCCAAGCAAGCACGTTATTTGAGCATTGTGCCTGTACTCTCCGACTGTTCTTTTGGCATTAAGTTCAGAGTTCATGAGGTTACTCCTCCCCCAATCCTCACTTAAGCATTTACAAATTCTTAATTATAATTTATATTATCATGTATTGTATCTATTAATATCAATAGCATTATTTATATTTAATTATGTATTAATATCATTTTATAATTCAAGAATCTATCATGTCATCATGTACTGCCCCAGATGTACTAAATGTGTCTCTCTGGCTGATAACCTTCACTGGGGCTTATTTTGGGGATAGGATTTGTATTATGAGCAACCTGAAAAATCATGCTAGAGTTTATTTTCTGTTTAGAACTTATTTTGGGGCAAACATGGTAAATAAATATTTAAAAACTCAATCTTACTTCTCTCTTCTTTTTTCGGTATTTTAGGGAAGGATCCACAGGGTGTTCAGGGTCTCACTACTAGATCGGACTCATAGTGAGTCTCCTGTTGACAGCCTCCCGAGTGCTGGGACTACAGGCATGTGCCACCACGCCCAGTCTCAATTGCCATCTCAGCGCACCCCAATTGAACCCCCAGCCCCTGCGCCTGCTTGTAGATATTTTAATCCACTGAGCTATAGGGCTGGCCCTTCAATTTTCTTTCTCATGGTGAAAATTCTGAGATTTCCCTCCGGAGACGGAAGAGTTGGAGTGTGTGGCTTTATACCATGAAGGATAAATGGGGTGTGTTTACAGAGTGCTTTTGCTTGTCGGGGACATGGCGAGTATGTGGATGGTGGCTCTTGCATTGCAGTGGTGGCGGGAAAAACAGCACTGCAGCAGCAAGACAGTTGCCAAGGTGGATGTGGCCGTGCTGGTGGCGCACGGCAGCCAGGTGGGCCCCTCCAGAGGCCAGCAGGAGCCCAGCTGTTGCTGAGAGCAGGTCAGTCAGTGGGATTTCTTGGATGCCACCCAGGCCCTCATTATTTCAATTGCTCTTTGGGGCCATAGAAGAAGGTCATAAAGAAAAGGCATCCCTCCTGGCCACAGGAAATTTGTGAAAGCTGCCAGATATTGGATTGAAAGGAGAGACATGTTTTCATGGCTCATTGTCACACAATTAGTGTGTTTGGGTTCCCTTAACAGCCCGTGTACCTTGATATTGAAGAACAAGATGCAAGTGGGTGTGGAGTGGGCACTCTGAGACATTTTGGCAGAATCCGACAGACATGATGCATTGTAGAACATGGAGGGGCGACAGAAAGGGAGCTCTTGCAGGAAAATCCAACACATGATGCTTAGGTTCCACTTGCACTCACATGCCCCTGTGAGATCCAGCCAGCTTTAAGCCCACCGTGCAGGCAAGGTGGTTGGTGTAGAGGCCCTTTCTCCCTGGACAGGGCTGATTCCATGCAGAACAGATGTGCTGTCCACAAAGAAGATTTCACACAAATCCAAGGGGGCAGTTCAATCCCCACAGTGTGACTGCAGTGAAGCTACTTGAACCCAGGCTGTTCTTGGGAAAACTACAGCTTTGAGGTCCTGAGTCCATTCCTACTGCTCACTGCCTGGGTCCACAGCACCCTTTGTCAGAGAGGAAGAGTTGGTTTGTTGCTTGCCTGCAGTTTTAGAGTTGGTTTTTAAAAACACCTGCTGCAGGCTGGAGACACAAGTAGCAAGCGGAAGCATGTTGATTTATTCAGCTTCTCACAATCTATTGCTTATAACTGCAATAAAGACAAATCCAGTGAGCCTGGCCTGAAAGTTCCGCTCCCCTCATGGATGCAGGGGGCCAGAGCATTTCTTTCTCTTGCACCTGAGCACTGCATAGGCAAGGAAAGCTCCACTACAAAGCAATCAGTGATTCCAGTGGAATGACCAAACTTACTGTGCCTGCTTGGCCTCTGGAGGCCTCAGATGTTCTGGGAAGAGCCACATCCCACCTCCCTTGCAGTTCTACTTTGTAGGTGTCCTGGAAGGAAATGGGCATCAGAGTCTCTGTTCTATCCTGGATCTGAAAGCAGGCCTCTGTGTGTGGCCCTTCTGCGTGGAATCTGTTCTGGTTGGAACAAGTGCGGGGGTTGCGGCAAGTGCGGGGTATTTTTGCACACAAATAAGAGGCTGTGGTGATGGTGATCTCTTAGGCAAGGTTAGGTCACTGACCAGAGGGGAAGACATTCATGCCAGACGAGTTATCTCCAACTTTTCTGCATTGCAGCAGGCATATCTTCTGGATGTGCATTTGATGTTTTTGTCTGCAGGCCCCAAGTGAGGCACAACATCTCTGTGGGCTTGCACGACATCTCATTTGTTGTCACAGGCTTGTGAATTGCTTCACCTCAAATCTATAGGCCAGTTTTTCCACAAAGGAGATGAACCCGAGATCTATGGGTCCTACTACGGTGAATCTGCCAGAAATCGCCAACCCAAATGTTGGCATGTCCCTGTAAAGAGAGAGCAAGGTGCCCATTCACAGGCGACACTCTGAGGCTTTGTCATGTCCTGTTTCAAGACTCAGTGTGTACTTTGAGGCGAAGGCTGTCTTGTGATGATGTGTGTGTCGCTAAAACTAGAATACATGTATTTGGGTCTGGCAGTGAGGCATGGTTGTACAATCAGCCCCTCTTATCATCAACCTTGACAACTGTCAAAGGTGTAAGATGCCCTTGGTTCAGATCCCTTTAGGAAAGATCTGGATTACTCACCATAGAAAAAGTCTAGAGCAGCAGAAATGCTGCCCCTTGTTTAGAGGAGTCTAGCATGGGTTGCAGAGGAAAGACAACATGAATATAACTTGGGTTTGAGAAAGAATGAACCAATGGAGTTGTGAAGCTACCGTGCTCCGTGGTACTACTTGGGAGTGAGGATGTTTTAGTTACTGGAAGGATTTAGTTAGTATTATCTCACTGCAACCATTTAAAAAATTTTAACTGTGAGTGCCTCCTACTTTGCAGGACACAGTAGACCTAACAAGTGGGAGATGGGTGTGATACAGTGCCACAGCTGCTTCCTTTGGAATTCTTACACAGCAGGGCTCCTCAGTGTGAACCTGAAGGTTTCTTTTAGGCTTGGGGAGCAAGCTTGGCCAGTCTACCTGTCCTGGAGGCTTGGTGGCTGCAGGGACGCCCCTGACATCATGAAACAGAGAACAGTTTTTCTTATCCCTTACTGTGTCCCAGGGCACCAGTCAGCTTCAGGTTCCCTTGGCAGTAACTGACCTGACCACAAGCCCCTCGTTGGCTTCTTTTCCTTCCCTGTCTTAGTACTATGGCTTCATGTCAGCATTTCCTGGGGTCACTTTACATTTATCCTTGTCCCAGCTTCTGCATCAGGGGAAAACCAAGCTGAGACGACCCAGGTTAACAGTGTCATCCAGTCCTTTCCAGCTAGGTCCTCCTCTGAGTTTAGGTGGCCAATACCTGAAAGGACCACTGTGCAGAAAAAGGAAATCAAGTGTTCTGAAGTAATCTCACCTGGAAGAGTGCACATACACAAGTGCGCAGCTCAAGGGCTCTTATGAAGTAACATCCCAGTGCAAGGGACAGACTATGATGAACATCACAGCAGGGCTGTTGTCTGTCCTGTGGGCAAGCTCAGCGGAAAGCGTTTCCAGAATGGATGTTCTGATTCACTTTCTCTTCAGCAGCACAAAGAAATTCATCTTGGTCTGAAACTGTAACCCTTGCCAGCACTTGACAATTGCCTGTCCTTTTGCTTGAAGCCTTTGGTAGATGTGGAGCAGTAGGAATATCATGTCATGGCTTTAACAGGAATTTTCCTGATGATCACTGATAATGAACACTTTCAAAAGGTTTATTGCCATGGAGAAATCCTCTTCCACAAAGTGTTGGGTTCAGTTTTTCTGGAAGTATTCCTTTTTTCATTATTTGCCTTTTTTTTCTGGATTAGTAGGAATTTTTGTTATAGTTTGGATGACTTTTGATGAGAGAAGCTCATAATTCTAATGTAGTCTAATTTATCAATTTTTCCATTAAGTTTGTATTTTTATGTATTCTTTAAGAAATCTTTGCCTACTCCAGTGTCATGAGGATGTTCTCACGTGACCAGATGCAAGAGATTCTGTCTGTGCTTCCTATTACATTAGTCAGTTTGCCTGTTGCTGTGTTTATTCTTATATTATTATATATTATCACAGTTCTATCATAGGTCTTGATGTCTGAAAATGCAAGTTCTCCAGGTGTGTCCAGCTTCTTCAAGGTCACCTTTGGTTTTCTTGGCTTTGTAATTTAGTAAAAACTGAGGAACTAGCTCATCAACTTCTAAGGAAACAAAAGTTCTGTGATCTTGACTGATTACATTAATCGATAGCCTTATTAGGGAACACGATATGTTTGTAGTGCATGTCCTGTAGTCCATGAATATGGTACACAGTCAGCCCTACCCATTTAGCTTTCCTTGTTTTTTTCTCAGTGATATAGTTTCAGTTTTGCACAGATGTCTCGCATGCAAGGGGGCTATCGGAAGTGTGAGTTGTTTCAACAGCAACAAAAGAACCAGTCAAGGTTGAACATGGTCCATTGAGGGAAAGCTGAACTCTCTTTAATTAATTTAGTAACCAACCAACTACACAACTATAATCACAGTAGTACTCTAGGGGTGAATGCCAATCCTTTCTCCCCAAGGATAAAAGGACTGCTCTCAATGAAATTGTGGTCTCCAAAAGGAAACATCCAAATCTTGTTTACTTCTCAATGTGAACTTCGCAGATGAAATTAAGATGAGGTCATAGTGGAGCAGGGTGAGCCCTGATCCAATGTAACAGCTGCCCCACATGCTAGACATGCAGCAGGGAGGATGCATGTGACAGTGGATGCGAGGTTGGAGCTGTCCTCCACAGGGGAAGGGGTGCCAAGGCTTGTGGTAGACCATCAGGAGCTAGAGAAGAGGGCACGAAAATGGCTCTTTTTCAAAGCCTCCAGAAGGTCATAACTCTATCAATCATGTGATTTCAGATTCCTAGCATCCTGAGCTCTGAGAGAATACATTTCTATTGTTCTGAACTTCCTGGAATGTGGTGTTAAGGAACAGCAGCTACAGGAAACAGACACAGGGGCCGTCTGCAGCCAGGGTCTCTTGGGAGAATGGGCCTTTTCTCATCTCCTGTTTCTGTTTCTGGTCCTATGTTAATTTTCGTGTCATACTTGATCTCATGACTTAGAAAAAATCCCAAATGGAGAAAAGTCTCAATTTCTTCATTTTTATTTGCTTAGAAAGCTTTAAAAATACATACATTGTCATTGCCAACATTTTTCTATTTCCTAAATATGTGAACACGTTTTTGATTGAGAAAATTTGATAAGTAGAAGGAAGCGCAAAAATCTTTTTGGGCATGCTCTTCTTTTGGCTATTTCTTCCACTTTTGCTGCCAGCACAGTTTCATTCACGTGGGCCCGTCATACGGCCTAAGAATCAAGTCCCTCTCTCAGCAAAGGGTGTGTAAGCGAGGGAGGGGTGTGGTGAAGAGGGAGTGAATTAGGGTTTCTGCAGAAAACAGAAATCATTCCAACTAGATGCAGCAGGAAGAGACTTAATAGAAGACTGCAAGTGGCTCACAGACACACTTAGGGGGAGTCAAGCAGCCAACCTGAGGCAGAGACAGCAGAGCAGGGAGGCTGCAGCCTCGGCCTCTGGATAAATCTGAGGCTCGAGCTGCGGACTGTACAGTCCCCGGTCTTTGACAGGCAGCAAAGCGGGTGCTCCACAACTCCCGTCTCTGCATTTATGTCTGGCATGGATGCACCAGATTGGCTGGAGTTAACTGTCACTCAGGACTCCAGCTGCAGGAGTGATGTTCTTTGTGACATTTGAACTTCTGTAATTCAGGAAGCCACACAATGATGCTGGGATGAAAGTCAAGTGAGCCAGCACTGGGCACTGCTGGAGGTGGCGGACATTCTTTATTCTCTGGCTGGTGTCAGGAGGCAGATTCAGAAACATCCTCATTTCTCAAGACTCCTCCACAGTTCCTCCTTTGGCATGCTACAGCACCCTGCCTACCTCTCCGGGGTGTCTAGCAGTCCCAGATTTTGAGATTTAACTCTTTCATGCTCTTTTTGGTGATGATTTTAACAGCATCCCAATTTTGAAAGCTCTGGCAACTCCTAGCAGCAATTTTCCAAGCTGGAAGAGGAATTCTCAGGCAGCTGGTTGGCTGGAGGGAACATGCGTGAGGGAAAGGCAATTCTTCCCAACATGCTAGTGGGAAAGGCGCTCCTCTAAGGCTCTAAACACCACATCCCCATTACTACTTTTGCTCTTGCAGTTCTCTTCCTGGGGCACAAAGCAGCACCACATGGCATTCTGCCTCCAGATCTACCTCCAACCAGCTTTGCATTCTTTTCTCCCCTGGTGCAGCTGACTGCCGGGTACTTTGGAAACAGGATCAACAACACATGCTGCTAATTGGCACCAGCACACACTCTCACACATATGTAATATGTGTGGTCTCGCTGCCCTCTTTCACTATAGCAACTGGGCTTCAGTCTCACAAGGTGGCCCACAGGACTTGACACGCAGTGGGGTGAGGGTGGGTCTGGGAATGGCTCCCCACGCTGTGGCTGGCAGGAATATGAAGCTGTAGTGGTATCCACACCCAGAAGCCATCTTGCCCTTTCTCTTCAAGTATAAGATTAGCAGGTGAGCAGGTGAGGCAAATATACCCCGAGTCCGTGGGACTTTGGGCTGAGATACCAAGCTAGGGTGTTTCAAGCACCCTGTGATGGCTGGCTCCAGCTCTTCAGTGCTTGGAGCTGCTCTTGGGCCTTCCAGGCATCTTTACCAGACACAGATTTGCTACTGTGGCCCCTCAGGTCATGCTTCATCCTGGGAGAAGGAAAAACAGGGACTTCCTTCCCTGTGTGCACCAGAATTAGAAAATACTGTGATGGGTTAAGTCTCTGTGACTCTCCAGCTCCTGGTTCCTCCACCTGAGTTTGTTTTTATTCTGTGTATCAATCAGGGTCCTGGCAGGAAACAGATGGAATGCTGAATCACAGTGATTGCAGAGAGTTTAAGGAAATTTGTTTTTAAAATGGTAAAGAAGACTATTCATGTCATGAAGGGTGTGCTACAGAGGGATTTAGTAGTAGGGGAGAAAAATTGAACTCAACTCCAAGTGCAACAAACACAAGTGGAGATTTATTGCCAGAAACCACAGGTGGAGGGGGCATCACTGAACTAAAATTACTAAGAGACAGCATTAAGGCTACAGCCACCATTCTTGCTATGCCAACTCAAGAGGGTTAACACTGAAAGGAGGCCAGAGTGATGAGGTACTACAAGTGGAAAGATGAGAAATCTGCTCAGAAATCTCGCATGAGGATATTTACTAAAGTACTGGTGCTAGTCACTTTCTTGTTGCTCAGACACAAGATCAGATACCTACAGAGAGACACATTTTGGCTCACAATTTCAAAAGCTTCAGTCCATGTCCACGGGGCTCCACAGCAGGAAGACATGCTGTCAGGGTCTGGTGGAAGGAAGCCACTCATGTCCAGTGGTCAGGGAGCAGAGGCCAGGGAGCTGGACCTTCCCAGGTCTCACCCCAGTGATTGGCCTTTCCTGACCAAGCCCTGCCTTTAGCAGAGCACTCAGCCACTGAGTCAGGTTCTCAGTGACCCAACCACCTCCCAATGATGTGAGACTTAGAGGGGATGCTGGCAAAGTGGGATTCTTGCTAAAACTGTCTTTTACAGGCAAAGCACAGAGCCCAAGTTTGAGAACTCCAAGAACTTGGAGGATCCAGAATAGAGTAACATTAATGAGATTTTTGGCCACATTTCATTTTCTGTAGGGGTGGGTTAAAAGAAACTTTCTCTCCTTTGAGCTGTGTTTCTCCTTGGCTTGCTGTGTTCATGAAAGACCTGCTGACACATCTCTGGAGGGTAGGTGGTAGAGGACATGTTCTACAGTGCTGGAGTTGGACGCTTGATGAGGGAAATGTTGTACCTCAGCAGACTATCATACGGAGTGCTGGCTTAGGAGTAAGACCCCCGGGTGGGTCCTGGAGCAGTTAGCTCAGTGTCTTCAAAGGTGTCCCCTTGGGGCTTTGAGGGAGAGCTCTGCAGGTCTGGGCCGTAGGTACTATAACTATTAAAGATAAAACATGTGTGACCTTTATTGAAGACAGTAAGGGAGATCTTTCTTCAAGGAAACCTTCTACAGTGGGGTGTGGGAGGTGAGTGAGAACAACCTGAACTCCTAAAAGGATGTTTGATAAACTAAATGGAGAGTGGTTACTAACAAGGAGGAATAAAGTGCCTTTCAGTGAGCTGGAACTGTGGCCTCTGATGCAGGGGTCCGTCTGAGCCAGAGGGCAAGGGAGCCCGTGTGCATTCTACATAACCACTGGTGCCAAGGAAGGGCACAAAGTGGATGTGGAGAAACAAATAGAAAATCACCAGGAGCTGTAGAAGGAATGAATTTGCACCAGTATGCCTGGTATAAGAAGTACCTCATTGTTTATTTTTCTAAATCAGTATATAGGTCAAGTGCCATTTTCATAATATATCATATAACAAGATAAAACCTATCATTAAAAGGTTGTCCTCTTTGACACTGAGTCATATTAAAAGTCTCTTATGTGACCATAGGAAAAATCAGAAGGGGCTCTTCCTTTTGTACACTACCTGTAATCGATGTTTGTGTTTTTGCCAGCATGCAAAATTTAAAAAAATATTTAAAATAGCCTCTTTATATTTGTTTAAGAAAGACTCCTCCCTAGTTGTATATACCTTGGTGGGGTTGTCAGATAAACTTTCTGCCTTTCTTGGTCCAGTGCATGGACAACCAGCCTGGCTAAACCACGCTGATAGGCCCATCATTGTTGCCAGGATTCTGCCTGCTACTCTTTTCCTGATTGCCCTGATTTCTGCACAGCTGTGATGGCTGCAGTGCAATCCTCATAGAAATTTTATCCTGATTACAAGCTGGCCAGGGAGGATGCTTCCTATAGCATGCAACACTGTGGGTTTACTGTCATCCTCCCTGTCATCCTGTTACCAGGGAGCAGCAGCGGGTGAAGTGGAACACACCATCCCCATCTTGGTTCCTCTTTTGAGGAACAGCTACCATGTTCTGGGTTAGTCCTGGGCCTGCTCCAAACCCCAGTGTTCTCTTTCTGGACAAGTTACATCTCTGCCCTTTGTAACCAACTGTTTTTGTTATAGTTTAAATCTAAACTATCCCCCTACAGTGTCATGTGCTCAAAGGTGGGAAGTGGAGAAGGTGATTGGATCATGGGGTTGCTGTACTCATCCATGGATGCGTCCATGGGTGAGCTTATCACTGAATGTGAGGAGCTGGGGCCTGATGGGAGGATGAGGGTCTCTGCAGGTGATGAGGAGGGTGCACTCTTAGCCTCAGCTCTGTTGTCTCTGTTTCCGTCTCCATCTCCATCTCCATCTCCATCTCCATCTCCATCTCCATCTCCATCTCCATATCTCTCTGTCTGTCTCTCTTGGTCTCTGTCTCTATCTGTCTGTCTGTCTGTTTGTCTCTCTCTGTTTCTCCATGCTCTCCTTCCAGGAAGCCATGGGTGGATTAGCTTTCCTCTGTCATGCCTCTGTCATGCTGTTTCTGCCTCAAAGCCATCTGACTACAGAGCCAACTCTCTGAAACCATGAGTCTAAATAAATCTCTCCTTTAAGTTGTAGGTGTTGGTCATCTTATCCCAACAACAAGAAAGTGACTAACACACTTTGAAAGCTGAATCCATTAATTCATTACAGGCAAAATAAGTCCTGATGCCTAGGACTCAGAGGGCTTGGTCTGTCTTGTTAATGGTTTAATACTGGGAAAACTTGTCATTCTACTAGGAGCACAAGACTGACTTCACTTACCTTTGGCATTCTATGCTTCATTAACATAATAAGGACACCAACCCCCCCCCCCACCAAAAAAAAGCCAAAATAAAAAATAGTACATCCTTAATCAAAATTTCCTCTAACTTCCTATATCTTTTGACAAAAATGATCTAAGCCTATGCATATATTTATGGGGTCCTCCCTCATTATGCTGGTGGTATCAATATCTATGTCACAATGTAATTTGCTCTTAAGTTATAGTTGTCCATGCAAATAAATTCACAGTTGAACATGTCATTTTATATAATAATATTTCTCTTGGGAGTGCTGGCAAAATGAATAAATTATGTCTACAATGAATCAATCTCCACTAGCTCACCAGAAGTGATTGTTAATAATTTTAATCAGAGGGCTGGGGAGATGGCTCAGTGGAATAAGCGCTTCCCTGTCAGTCGCAAGGGCCTGAGTTCAATTCCCAGTTCCACAGGGGGAAAAAACTTAATTAGCATAACTGAGTCAAAACTGTTTTCCATCTTTTCGGTAAGTGAAACAAACCAGACCCGCATGTGCAAACATCATATTATCTCGCTAGTGTAAGAACCTAAAAGTGTAAATAAAATCTGAAAGGTACAATAGACACTGTGAAAGAGAATGAATCTATAAAAAGAGTAGGAAAAAATAGGATGAGGAAAAGGACAAAAGAAAGAAGGGGAAATTATATATTTATGTATATATACAGGATATAATTGGATAGTTATATTGCTGATTTCTGCTTGTCTATTGAAAGGAGCAGTTAATGCTTAAATTTTTTCTCATCCCTTTTAATTTCTTATAATTTTTAACCTATTTTGCATGTTTACATCTGGTAATCTGAACAACTAATTTTCAGACAATATTATGCAATACAAAAA
Source organism: Tympanoctomys barrerae (assembly GCA_002564285.1). NCBI lineage: Eukaryota > Metazoa > Chordata > Mammalia > Rodentia > Octodontidae > Tympanoctomys > Tympanoctomys barrerae. Next base: position 16,148 of record NDGN011329845.1, read on the forward strand.
CCATTGTTAAATTTGTCTCATTTTGTTTAGTGAAATTCTGTATCATTTCTAATGTTTTTAAAACCATTTTGCATCCTATTACTTTGTTTAATGAAATCCTGTATCATTTCTAATGCTGTGGGGTTTTTTTCTGTCACTATTTCGTATTCTTTGAAAGCAAAATAAATTTAAAAAAAGAAAACAACAACAAAAAAAAAACCCCTCAAAATAGACTGAAATTCATTGTGATGCTCTGCTTTCTGTCTTGTCCTTCTGTTGTCACACATTCACCTGGCTACACAGCTCATGGTCATACTTTTTCCCTTCTTGCAAGCCTCATTTGTTGCTTGGGTAGTTATATCTCACCACTTAGAAGAGGTTTCTAAACACTGATTGTCTCTCTACAATGTGAATCTACACGGTAAATTCAAACACACATTCTCTCCTCCTCTCGTGTGTAGTTACATTTTCTTATCTATCACCTATCTTTCTGTATTTCTGTCAACTCCATGCTTACACAGGCAGAGAATTTGCTCCTGGACTAACACTTAATTATACCATACACAGAAAGTAGAGCCTTCTCAAAAAACCACATGTTCTTCTTTGTACTTCATACACCAGTTTATATTTATAAAGTTTGAGCAAATTGATAATTTTCTCTAATTTTTTGGGAGTAAGGATCTGGTACCATATATAGTAATGGAGAGATTAGAGATGGGGAAGATCCTGTAGTGACTCAAGAAGCATCAGAGTACAGAAAGACACCATGCCAAAAGTAAGTGAAGTTGATCTAAGAAGAGATTAGTTTCAGGAAATATTACTAATGATTCCAGTAGGCTGGATGAATGAGAACTTCCCTGAACTGCTGACAATTCAAGTTAGTGTTTTGAGAAAACAAAGCATACTGATTGTGATTTATGATTGTTAATCATAAATGTCAATTTTAATGTAAAAGAAGGAGAGGGAAAATCAGCTATGCTTATGTTTTATGTCCTTGTAAACAAAGAGTGATTTCAGTGTCATTATGGTTTGTGTTTCTCACGTCTCTTCTTTAGAGTGCTAATAAATTTAAATGTATGAAGAAGCTGACAAGTCCCATGGGAAAGGACTTCCACATACAAACAAAAAGTCTTTTGTTACTCTGTTCAGGCACTCCAGAGACTGGATTTCCATTAGAGATTATTCCTTACGTTTTGCATTTGTTCATGTTTATTAATTTAGTCGACCTATATTGAGGCCAGCATCTCCAGGGCAGAGAATAAACATGCAGAAGGCTTGATTCTATTAAAGGTTGTGTGGCTTGATGGGCTGTTTAGACACATTATCAAGTGACTATGCATACAAACCAAAGGGGACACAGTGGTGAAGGGGGAATCTGGGAGAGAGAGATGCATTCCACAAGAAGATTGTCTGCAGGGTCCAGATGCTGGTCATCGTAGAGGGCTATAGAGAGCATCAGAGTCCAAGGGCAGGAGGGTCACTAGGGTGTTAGATGCACATTACCCTTGGTGTAACTGTTTAGCATTAGCTCTGGGTGTTGGTCAGGGTTCCCCAGAGAAACAGCATTCATAGAATGGAGGTATGGTTGGATGGATGTTGGGTGAATGGATGGATGGACAGACAGCTGATATACAATGGGCCTTTGAACAACACAATTTTGAACTGTACAGATCCACCTACATGTGTCTTTGTCTTTATTTTATTTTTGGAAACTGTGACAATTAAAAAAAATTGCAGATAAATCACACAATCTATAAATATGGGGAAAAGGAAAAGGATATATACATACTGTCTTACTTTTTTGGTTGTTAAGACAAAATATCTGACACCAAAAGTAAAAGGAAAAAAGATTTATTTAGTTCTTAGTTTGTAGAAGTTTTTGTGAATGGTTTGCAGGCTCCAAGGCAGGGTAGCATGGCGGAGGGGCTTTGCAAAGGAGAAAGAACCCACGGCAGGCAGGCAGGCAGGCAGGCAGGCAGGCAAGAGGGTCTGAGCTCTTTGTCCTGGGACCAGTATAGCATTCATACCCTTCATTCCAGGCAGAATTATGCCAAATCAATCAGTGGGTTGATTCAGTCATCACATTCCCTTGATTCCAGCACTACACACTCTAGATCCAGCCACCTCTAAAAAGCAGTTGCTCTAATGACTGCATAAGGCTCTTGGAGGACAAATAGACACAAGCTGTAACACAAATGCATAAAATATATGTAGCTGTTAGTCTATCATTTACTACCATAAAATTAAAATTTATCCAGCCATATGCACACAGAATCAGAACATGCAGTACCAATTGCAATCAAGAGAAATGTAAACTAAGGTGAAGATGCAGTCCAAAGCCATGAGCTCAGTGTTTGTGGTGATGCCATAGCAACCATGCAGCCACCTCCTGTCCCAGCGCAGTGGGTGGCATGCATGCAGAACACACCAGTCTCCACACGAGCAGTTTTGTCTCAAGCACATTACTATCCTAGTAAAATGTGATCTCTTGTGGATCTTCTTTCTCGTGTGATATATATATATATATATATATATATATATATATATGATGCTAAGTATGAGTAAATTGTGGCTGTCAATGTCATCAGTAAGGCTTCTAGTCAATATCAGGCTATTAGTTATTTATTTTTGAGGGAATAGAAAGTTATTGGTGGACTTCTGCCTGTAGAAGATTAGAAGATTAGGACTCCTAATCCTCTTCACCCCACATCGTTGGTGGAGCAGCTGCATGAGTGTACAGTCATGAGTTACTTCAGGCTGAGGAAAGGTGCCAAAAAGCATGTTGTGAGGAAATCTTGTGCTTGTGGGAACACCACAGGGTGTCCTTACACAAACTTAGCCTATAGCAACTTAAACTAGATTGTGTGTGTGTGCGTGCGTACGTGCGTGCGTGCGTGTGTGTGTGTGTGTGTGTGTAGACGGAGAGAGAGAGAGAGAGAGATTATGAGAATAAGCTCACTCATTCATGGAGTTCAAGAACTCCCTATCTGCTGCCTATCAGCTGGAGAAACAGGAAAGCAGGAGGTGTGATCCAGTCCAAGCCCGAAGGCCTGAGGACTAGAAGCTCAGATTTCCAAGGGATGGAGACCGATGTCTCAGCTTTAGTACAGAGGCAAGAGGCAGCCACTCTTCCACATTTCTGTTCTACCAGCTCCTTGGAGGATTGGATAATGGCTACCCACATTGGTGTAAAGACTTCTACTCAGTCCACTAGTGAAACTGCTAAATTCTTCTGGATTCACCTTCCCAGCTACGCTTACAGTGTTTTGCTAGCTATTGGATATCTGTTGGTGTTATAGAACAGGGTTTCCAAGGGAAACAATACAGAATTATTTTATAATGGTCACTCAAAGAATCAAATATAAGAGTTCAGAAAATCTGTCCACACACTAAAGACCAAAGAATCCAGCTGAGGGCCTGATTCCCATGGCAATGTCCTGAAGACCTAGAGGCCATGACAATTCCCCTCACAAGTCCAACTGGAGGCCCAGTGCCCACAGAAATGTCCCATGTGAATCTGTTTCACTCTGGCAAGGCCCAAAGATCAGCACCAGCAGGATGTGCCAAGGAGATGAAGGATCTGTAGCAGTGGACTGAAGGATCTCCAATGGAGCCAGGAAGTGACACTTAAAGTAAGGATCAGAGCTCCCTGGAAAGTACCACGCCATCCTCAGTGACAAGAAGGTCTTAAGCTCCTCTGATGATGAGAACAGCTGAGTTCAAGTCAGGAAAGCCAGCATGACAAGCTTCTTCAGGAGAACCAACAGCCTCTCTTCTTCCACTCCAGTTCTTCTTTTTATATTGTTGGCAACGATACTCAGGTGAGCAAGCCCTCCATACTCAGCACTGCACTGATTCAGTTCAGCTGGGTGTTGCAAGTTGACCACCAGTTGTCAATCCACCACAATTGGTTACTTTTTTCAAGTTGCTGAGACAAAGTGCCTGACACCCAAAATTAAAGAAGGAAAGGTTTATTTAGCTCACAGTTTGTGGAGGTTTCAGTC
>NDGN011329871.1:0-10056 GCA_002564285.1 Tympanoctomys barrerae
TCCACCTCAATTTCAGAAGAAGGCCTGGGAGGCCAGGCGGTGTGCCCCTGGGAGGGCAGTGTGCGAAGCTGTGAGTGAGCAGTCTGTTCAGCGCAAACCCCAGAAGAGGAAAAGCCAGGAATGTGGATCATCTAAGCGAACCTGCAAGGAGGGAGCAAAGTTGGCCTAAGAGGGAAGCCACGGGAGCTACAGCCAGCAGAAGTGCCTTAGGGCCGGAGCCACATGGAGCTCACAATTTGCCACAGACTGCTTCGGATGTCCCACATGGACTCACAGGACTTGATGTCTGCCCTGCTGGATTTTGGACTTGTGTTGGTCCCAATGCTTTGTATTCCCCTGTTGTTTGCAACTTTTGGAATGGCAGTGTTTATCCTGTGCCTTTGAATGCTGGAAGGGTTTAACTTTTCATTTGTGCAGGAGCTCACAGTTGAGAGTTTGCCTTAGATCTTGGAGGAGACTTGGGACGTGGACTTTTCAGTGACGCTGAAACTGTCAGGACTTTGGCAACAGTTAGTTGCCAAAAACAGTCTCTTTTTTGGTCCATCTCTAAGATGGACAAACAGTCTTAGAGATGGACTAGAATGTCTTTTGCACAAAGGGATGTGCATGAGTCTTTGGGGTCCAGGGGTGGAATGTTATGCTTTGTGTCTAGTTGTCCCCCTAAAGCCTCATGCAGTCATGGGGCAGACTTCCAGCGTTTGTCATTAACTCATGATCCCCTGGGATTATGGTGATCTGAGGCGGGAATTGTGGGTGTGAGTGCTACGCTCCGCCTGGGGCAGACAGCCGGAAGACAGCGTAAGGGAGACCGACTTCCTCTCCGTTGCCAGTGCTGCTGCGAGTCCTCCACCTTGCTTTCTGCTCTGGCCGCCACCATGCGAGGTTGTTCCCTGCCGTGTGCCGCTCTGCCGTGGAGCCAGCTGAGTATGGACTGAAACCTTCAGTAACTGTGAGCTTTTTTCTCTTCATTTTGGGTGTTGGGTATTTGTCCCAGAAATGAGAGAAGAGTAACTGAGACAAAGATATATTTCACAATGACAGAAAAGAGGGGTAAGATGGAAAAGCTTAGCAGCCTGACCTGGAAAAGGCACACTGTCCCTGTGTACAAAGACTTACAAATGCAGCGGTACCGATTCACAAGCTCTTTTCTTTCTACAATTCTGGTTGCAGACTGATGTGGGCCAGACCTGAATCAAATTCTCTGGTTGGGTTCAGTGTTGACCTTCTGAGGAAATCTGGTTCAATTCTTATCCAGTTCGGTTTGCAGCCAGAATCATGGAGAGAATTGAATTTGTGAACTGAGGCAGCACTGTATTTCATGAAAACAAAAAAGATTTCATATACCTAAAGAAGATGGAGGAGAACAAACATAAGGTCACTGATTTTTATTTTGCTAATTGATATCACTAAGAATAAAACAAATGAAAAATATCTTTAAGCAAAAAAAAAAAAAAAAAAAACCACTGAGGTAAATTGCTGTAGTCACTGAGTGCCAAGGACAATACTGTAAGTAGATCCCCAAAACTTCCAGCAAAAGAAAACCAAGGGCCACCTGCCAGGGAGGGCCTCATCCTCCATGCCCTAGAGCCCAAGGTCTGGCCAGATGGGAACTGGACGAGTTGTCTCCTCATGTACACAGGAACCAAACATTAGCGTCCCCACCGTGCACAGGGGGAGGCCATGGAAACTCTTCTGCAGGCCGAAGAAATGGAGCCCAGAGAGGACAGCAAGCCATCCAGGAACGAAGGGGACAGCCTGGCCTGCAGCAGCCTCCTGTCCATCCGGAGGAGGAGAGGCCTCCAGGGGACAGAGGTGATGGCAACAGTGGAGGACAACAGTGCCTGCAAACACTGAATGAACGTGACAGTCACGATGCTGCCGGAGCCATAGCAATGAATGTGAGGAGCACAGGAGATACAGGTACTTAACATTCTTAAAGACAAAAGAAAAATTAGAACTTACAACTTCTAAAATTATATGGTTAATGCACTTAAAAATTGCTATAAGAAGCCAGGTATGATGGGGTGGTACATGGCTGTAATCCCAGCACTCTGGGAGGCCAAGGCGGGACAATCAAGAGTTCCGATCTGAGCCTGGCAACCTCAGCCACACTGGTGACAGGGCCCCTCCCTCTGGGCTGACAAGGGTGCCCCAGGTATCCTTGGCAGTGCTCACATTGTGGGGACAGAAATGATCCTCTGCTGAACCTCGGGAGTGGAGCTCTCTGATGTGTAACCAAAACTAAAATGAGCAGTGGACAAGAAGCGCCAGCACTAGCGTGGACCTTTCATGTACTTTCCACCAAGTTATAACTGAAAGGATGTGGTACAGAAATGTGATCAGAACCTGTCATAGCAAGCAAGGACTTGAAGATCAGTCCCTGGGGAGCAAGCTAAGAACTTTAGATTTCATGCCACTGCACTACAGAAGTCAGGAGCTGGAGGCCTTGCCCAGTGCAGTGCCCTCCTCCTGCTAGGTGAAAGATGTGGAGGAAATGGAGGGCTTCATTAAAAGGTACACATGTTGTCCTGACCACGACAGACTCGGATGTCAGCTTCACAGGTCCGTGTGTCCTCCAACCCCAGCACATGGTCTCAGTGGACACTCAGAACGTGCCAGTGACCTCCTGTTGCCCACGAGAACCCCGGACTTAGTGAGTCCATGATCATGATTCGGCAAAGCTCTTGAGCACAGAAGTGAAAATCAAGAGATACGCAATCGTGTGTGTGTGTGCGCGCGCGCATGAGTGAGTGTGTGGGTATGTAAGTGTGTAGTGTGTTCTTTCTGTTCTGAGACTGAAGATCCTCAGATTGACTCTTACGAGAATTGGTGTGACTCAGAGTTTAAAACATCGTGGCAGGCTCTTGCCGATGGCCACGCGCTGAGAGCCCCATGCACCATGTTTTAGGTGAAAAGCAACACGTAAGCTATTTTTCTAGTACCAGATTTCAGAGTCAACTCCATTTTTCAATCATGTTTTGGAAGTGCCTACACCGAAAGAAAAATGGGAAAAGACAAGTCAATGTATTTTTTTAAATGACAATTCTGGGCTTTAACACAGAGGACATTCAATAATCTGAGACTGTTAGCATAACAGAGACCCAGTTCTTTTCCATGGCCAAAATGCTTTGTCTGAGAGCAGAGTGATGAGGAGAGGAGGCTGTGGGGTGAGGTAAATGACCCAGGCGTGTCTGGATTTCATGGGTGCTGTGAATTCTTCTCAGCTAAGCAACTGCATATTTTGGGATCAGTTGTCTTAGTTGCTTTTCTTATTGCTGAAACAAAATATGCAGCACACAAAGTTAAAGGAGAGAAGGGTTGTTTGGCCCACGGTTTGCACAGGCTTCAGTGCTCAGTCCGTGGGCTCCACGGCAGGGCGGCCTGACAGAGGGCCGTGTCCGCCGCAGGCAGAAGGCAGCATAAGCAAGTGAGCAGCAGGCAGCGCCTCCTTTCTGGCCCTTGTGCTACCCCATCCTTCTCTCCTGTCCCCGGTGGGATGCCAGAACTATGCCAAGCCAATCGGTGGACCGATCCAGGGATCCCTGCATCACACACCCTAGATTTAGGCCCCTCTGAAAAGCCCCACCAGGAGCCTATGGGGCTTTGGGGGACGTCTAGACACAAACCGTGACATCAGCAGGTGGCAGTTTCTGGGACAGAGACTACTGTAGATGTTAGTGCATGCTGGCACAGAAGTAGGTGATTCTCAGAATTTAACTAGAGTCCTGCCCCAGGAAAGCTCAGGGAGCAGTGTGGCCCCAGAGAGCATGCTTGCACCAGTGCTGTCACCCCCAGAAAAAGACTTGAGACCTGTCAGTCCAAGAAGACCCACCGCTAACTGAACAAGATAATCAGCCGTGAGGAAGTCTAAGATGCGGGTCCGTTGCCCCCAGGACTACATGCCCCGTTGAGTCACAGAGTGGCCCAGCCGGGGGTGTTTGGTTCTCCGGTAAGGTTCTGGATCTAGGAGCCCAGGGAGGTGTGACTGGGCCAGCAAGGACAATGCGGGTTCACCTGGTGGGTTGAGCCGAGTTGTGTCTTTCTAAGTTTTCACTTCTCCAAAGTGGTGTCATCAGGCCAGGATGAGTTAACCTGCACTTTACTGCTAGATCGCTTGCATTTGGGAAGGCTGTGGCCCACGTGTGAGAGGTGGGCACCGAATTCTCTCTCCCACGAATTACTGCTGGACTCCAGCGGAGAGCCCTGCGCAGCCTTAGCTTTGGACGGCCTTGCCCGGGGCAGGCTCAGGGCTCTCCTGCAGCTCTCTAGTGGCAGGAGGAGCTGCAGTGGCTTCATCTGGCAGCAACTGGGTCGGCTCGTCTGCAGGTGGGGAGTGGGACCGAGGACATGAGGACGATAAAATGACCCTAAGGAGTTGGCTCTTTTGAGGACATGGATTTCAGTGTTGTCTCGAGAGGAAAAAAAAGCACCCGACACATGAGTTTAAGGGGTGAATTGGATTGCTTTTTAGCCTTTTGGCTAAGAGAATCGGCAGCGCCAAAAACAGAATTTCAGAATAAATCATCAGCTTCTGGAAACACGAAATACACCAGTCATTAGTTGCACATGACGTGGTCTGACATTCTCCTCAAAGTTGGTTGCGCTGGTTTGCCCTGGTGGTATGAAACACACTTCTGGCGCTGACTTGGTGTGGCACACACTATGTCCCCCTCCACCACCCAGTAACAGCCTGTCGCCAGCCAGTGCCACACTCGGTGCCAATTAACCCTGGGAAGAGATGTCATCAGACAGCACAGAGACTTTGGTTTACAGGACATTAGGACGGTTTCGGCAGGGGGTGGTGGGGTTGCTGCCTTGTCATACACAGAAAACTGTCACTTTTGCTCTCACCACCATGCTTTTGTGCACCAGAGATGTGCCCTGGACCAGGAGTGAGGTCACTCCTGTGAGGTGGTCAGCAAGGTTGCAGTAGCGTGCGTTCCTAAGTCGCTAGGTCGTGGATGAGCGAGAGTGTCTGTTGGGTGTCAGTGGAGTAAAGACGAGGAGAAACATCTGCCAGGAGACTGAGGGTGAACAGAAAATAGCAAATGTGGCATCCCTGAGAGGCCAAAGTTTCTTCAGACTGAAGAGCTTCATACATATTTAAAATCAGATGCTAAGGAGACAAGTGGCAAGCGACTAGAGAAGGCTCTTGAAGGAAAAAAAATAAGATATTTATTTGTTCTGAGACAACATAAAAGACTAAAAGAAAACAAATCAAGCCTTGAGCATGTTGAGGCAGATGAATGGGAAGCCCCACCATTTGTTCATCTCTCCCTTTGTTTTCTAAAGGGATTTGGGTGGCTAAAGGAAGGATGCAAGGATAATAAAGTTAATAACCAGAGAGGGGCCAGGGATGCGGGAAGGAGAGAAGAAGCAACCCCGGCACCTTGGGAGCCAACGCAGTGTCAAGCAAGGCTCTGAGGGTCCTAGCTGCCAGGACAAAAGGGAACACGACACATCGTTACCCAGGGGGCATAACAAGGCACTTTGCACAGGGACGTGGGCACTTATGGCCTGTTCAGCATCTCTCCAGGGAAGTCTGCTCCGGGAAGTGCAGCAGTGGAGTCAGGCAGAGGGCATTGTGGGTTCCATCCTGTGAAGACCTGCTGAGCCTGGGCCTGGGCCGCAAGAATGCCAAGAGCCACAGTGAACCTCTGGTGCCTTCAGGGGTCTGTGTATCCATGTGGCTTTTCCTCGTGGTGATTTCCAAGGCACACACAGTCCAAAGGGACAAGCAGAGGCTGTCTTCCTGTGGCCTAGTGTGGGAGTCACGCAGTGCCACCTTCCTCCTGGAAGAGGGTCCCTTAGGGTAGCTGCTGTAAAGGGAGGAGAACAGAGTAATGGTTGATGCGCCATGTTGATTTAAGAAGCTTAGAAGCTTAACTCACTGACTCAGGAGCAGTTCTGCATCTTAGCATGTAGAGGACATGCCCTAGGTCAGCTGTTTAAGCCCTAGGATGTTGTAATGGTTGATTCATTGTGTTAACTTATGGAGTTTAGAAGTTTAACTAAGTGACTCAGCAGAGAGCCAGGCTCCTCACTTTGCAAACACCCTCGTCCTGTGCAAGAGGAGGCACAGACATGGTGTGAGAGCGCTACACCCAGAGTGGGCAGCCTGCTTACAGTATGAGGGCGCAGAGAGGCTGGCCCCTTCTCTTTTGCTCTTGCTACTTTTGCTGTCTTCCTCTGTCGTGAACTGTTGCCTTTCCACCTTGCACCCTCCATGGAACCAGAGGGTTATGGTTTGAAACCTCCACAAACTGTGAGCTAAATAAATCTTTCTTTCCTTCATTTTGGGCATTGTGTGTTTTGTCTCAGCAGTGACAGAAAAATGATTAAGATAGTTTCCCGTTTTAGGAGGGAGGAATGCCAAGTATTCTGCAATGTTTACAACTGCCCCATGACACAGCAGTGTGTCCCCCCCCCCCATCAAAGACAGTAGTGTGGCAGCTGTCCGGCTTCGCAGGAAAGGAGAGAGAGAAGGAGAAGTCTGCGTTTGCAGTATCTCTTTTCACAGCAGGACTGACGAGGACAGTGCCATCCAGCCCTACTCCTTAAAAAGTGGCCCAGAGTTCAGAAAGCTGCCTAGGAGGAGCCTCAGCTCGTACACCAGATGTGCTAAATAAGAATTTTACCTTGACAAGATTCTAGGTGATTCTTCTGTGAAGTAAAATAGGAGAGTTCAGAAGGCCACGTAGAGTTGCTGGATGGTGGGGAGATGCGTTATCGTGTGCACGCTTAGAACAGGCCAGGTGTCTTCTTTAAAGAGACAGAAACAGAATATGTTGGCGGAAGGGGCATTATTAGATATTGGCGGTCATCTGATGTTAAGCATTCCATGTCTTCCCGACCACAATGTTCAGGAAAAGTGCTGGGTGCTTAGGTGGGATTGAATGGGAAAGGGCTACATAGAGAGAGGTGCCCTTTGGGAAGAGGCTTGCAAAATCATGAGTGCATGGCTGCATAAATGCGGACAATGGGCAAATACGTGGCCCCTCAGACAGAAAAATGCCAGTATATCAAACATACATAAATGTGTTTGTATGCTGCAGTTGTGTTGTATGGAATGCTATTTAAAGCAAGTAGATTATTGACTGAGAAGTCAACCATGCTTTATAGATGTCTTCCATAATGTCATTTGCTAGCCTACAAGCATCCCATAGTAAAGGCAAACAGTAGGTAGAATGGTATCAAGCATCATTAAGTTGGGCGGGGCTTGGAGGTGTGTGGCTCCTTGGAAACCCTAGAACTTTGGATCGGAAGTGTGCAAAGTGCCCTTGGGATATTATGTCTTACTGAAAGGCAGGAAAGCTATGCGAGACATCTGGGTTCCTGTCTAACGGGCTCCACCACAGCATGGAAGGGATTACACTGGCCAAAGGTGGGATAATATTAGCAACAAAAAGATTAATAATCATAAGGGTAATCAGGCCACTCCCAATGTGCTAAAACCATTAGTTCTTAGTGGCACTAATGTACAACACTCATTGACCACCTTAGGGATGCCCCGGAATCAACAACTTACCCTGAAATTTGGTTAATTAATTGAACAAAAATAATTGAGCTTCTAGATCACATTTCTTGCCTGAACAGTATTGCAAGCTACCAAGTAGATAACTTGGGAGATTCTTTTTAAAAGAATTTCAGTAAATAAACATGGAAACAATGGTAAAATTGAATATCACCTTTGAACTCCTCATGAAGTTGTGGATTTAGGTCCTGATCATTGATGGCCATTGAAAGCACTGGGTGAGGTGTGAGGGGGAGGTTGGTAATGCGAGCAGCAGCTAGCGCACTGCCTAGCACACGGGTGACCAAAGGGAAAGAGCTGGGCGTCCTGTGCTTCTCACGGAGCTGTGCCACACCCTGTCAAACACTGGTGCTGTGAACAGCAGCTGAATCCAGACGAACCTTTGGCCTCACCGAGGAGAATGTATGAGAACTCCCCATCGAGAGACAAGCAGCAGATGTTAGAATATCAGATCCCCTAAATGATGGTCCTCTTTCTTCACCAAATCCATCATGAAGGGATAAACTCAGTGAGGGGGGAATTTATAATGTGAAAGATAAGAAGAGATCTCCAGTTTTAGCTTGGAAATGTAAACGTCCTAGAAATCACCCTTCCCACCCCATTGGTTTCATCTCTTAGACCAATCAGAGAGCTGAGATCCCAAGGCAAGCTCCTGCTGAGCTCTAGAGATGGGAGCGAATACAGGGAGCCTGGGCCAGGAGCAGTGTACACAAAGCAGAAGCTACTGGAACCACGAACAGTCAAAAACACGGATAGTGATCTTGATAAATTCCCACAGGAAGAGCGCGGATGAGTTGGAGGGCAACAAGCCCTCAAGGACCCCCCACTTTGGAGGATGTTACTTCCAGAAAAGCCCAAGGGGCTCACGGTGAAGATCTGTGGGGGAAATCTCAAGGTGAAGAGGGAGAGAGAAAAGTGACCACTTGAAGGACTTCCCTGGGAGACGCCAAGACACATGGCTGCCCTCTTCAGTTCAAGTAAAGAGACACTTCACAAGCCGCAGCTTGCCCTGGGGAAAGCTGGTCAGCCAAATCTAGTCCCCTTGCCCTTCCAGTCTCATTTAAAAGGAGAGACAGTAAAGGCTAAGAAGCACTTGTGACATTCAAATCCCAGGCACAAAGAAGCAGGAAAAGCTTGTAATACAAGGCTCTAGAACATGTGCCTTTCTCACGTCTTTCCCATCGAGTCCTTTGTTGTTCAGAGCTAAAGAAATCTTAGAGAATATAAAACAGGATGAATACCAAGAAGGAAGCGTATTATTTCCAAACAACAGACAAAGGTAAACTCTTACAGGAAATTAGAGCACAAAACTAAACCAAATAAGGCACCTGCTCACTAAGCACGTGAGATAAGAACTGTAGTGGAATTCTAACAGAATCCATGCAACCAAGAAGAGTGGGGTAAAATATAAGTGCTTCACAGATAAAAACAACAAGCTAGAATTATATTTTGTTCAAAATTTATCCTTAAAAAATGAAATAGAACTGGATGTTTTCTGGAGAAGAACAAATACTGGGGAAATTCAACAATGGACGTCCTGGAAGAACGGTTAAAGTTCTTCAGAGAGAAGGAAAATGGTAGAGGCCAGGAACTCATCTGTACACAAAAGAAGAAGGGATAAATGCAAGTGAATAAACTATTTTCATTTTCTTATTCTTAACTGATCTAAAAGATAACTGTCCAGGGACTGGAGAGATAGCTCAGTAGAATAAACGCTTTCCTGGCAAGCGCAGGGTCCTGGTTCAGTCCCTGGTACTGCAAAAATAAATAAATAAATAAATAAATAAATAAATAAATAAATAATAGCTGTCCAGAGTTAATAATTGTAGTAGTGGGTCATTACAGCATATGGGTAAGTAGAGTGAATTGACAGCAATGTTACAGGGAAAGGAGGGAGAAATTGAGACCGCCAAGCTGCTAGGTACATGCCCTGTGCTTTATATGTCACAGCGTGATTTCAAAAGGGCCCTAGATGTGTTGTAAATCTATGTTGCAACTTTATGGCAACTACTAAAAGAAGGGCGGGGATTATAATTGTTTTTCCAAGGCAGCAAAGAAAACAAAATTATGTGGCACTCAAGTAAAACCAGAGATGGGAGAATAAGAGAAGATTTAAAAAAAAAATCAGAGAACAAAGGCAATGGATATAAAATAAACATGGTAAATATTAATTCATCTATATCAATAGTTTCTTCAAGTGTGAATGATCTAACAAACCAATTAAATGGGAGAGGATGAGATAGTGGAAGATAGTGGATTAAAAAAAAATCCCCAACTATCTGTTGCCTATAAGAAACTCAAGTAGAAAGACCAAATGAGGTGACAAGCAGAAAATTACAGGAGGACATACTATGTTATGTTAATCAAAAGAAAGCTTAGTACTTATGTAGTGGTTGATACATTGTGTCAACTTGGCCGGGGTCGGATGACTCTGGATGACTCCCCGTTCACTTCCGGGCGACTCCCCGTGCACTTCCGGCTGGTGGGGGTCCTGCCCTGGGACACAATTGGTTCTGCCCCCA
>NDGN011329875.1:0-13153 GCA_002564285.1 Tympanoctomys barrerae
ATGAAAAAATGTTCAACATCATTGGTCATTTGAGAAATGCAAATTAAAACAGCACTGAAATTCTATCTCACCCCAGAAAGAATGGCTAAATTCAAGAAGTCAGCCAACAACATTGGAGTGGCCGTGGGGAAAAGGAACCCTTCTCCACTGTTGGTGAGAGTGTAGACTGGTACATTCACTATAGCAATCAGTGTGGGGATTCCTCAAGAAGCTAGGATTGAAGATCCCACTGAAGCCAGCTATTCTCCTCCTGGGTATTTTTCCAGAAGAACTGAAAGCCTCATACTACAGCAATATATGTGCACCCATGCTTATAGCAGCGCAATTTGTCATAGCTAAATCATAGAAGCAACTCAGACGCCCATGAACTGAAGCATGGATAAAGAAGAGTGGTATTTTTACACAGTGGAGTATTATTCAGCTATAAAACAGGATAAATTGAGGCTTTTATCAGTAAATAGAATCAATTGGAGATCGTACTCTTAAGTGAAAGAAATCAGACCCACATGTGCAAACATTATACTGTCTCCCTAATGTAAGAACCTGAAAGAGAAAATGGAATCCAAAGGGTACAATAGATACTGAGAAAAGGGAATGAGCTTATTCAGAAGGAAAGAGTTACTGAGTTGAGGAGAAAGACAGGAGATGGAGTGGGGAAAGAGATACATCTATATATGTAAACAGGATGGCTTGGACAACTGTACGGTAGATTTTTGCTTGTCAGCGGAAAGGAATAGATAATGTTTAATTTGTTTTGTCTCCTTTTTCAATTGTTTGTCTTTTTCCCCTTCTTCATTTCTTATATATTTTTTTCTTCTTCCAATTTGCATGCATATATCTGGTAATATGAATAGCTAGTTGGAGGACAACACTATATATTACATCAAATACTGTGAAATTCATATTACTTTGTTAAATGATATTCTGTATAACTTTTTTTATGTATTCAATACAGGGTCTACAGGGTCTCACTACATAGATTGGGCTTGTAGTGATCCTCCTGTTTTCAGTCTCCCAAGCACTGGGATTATAGATGCGTGCCACCATGTCCAGTTTCAATTGCCGTCTCAGCACGCCCCAGGGACAGGGCCAGCACAGCATGCCGGAGGATCAAACCCTGGTCCTTGAGTCTGCCTAAGCGGGTGCTTTAGTCCACTGAGCTATCTGGCCAGCCCTTGTATCACTTGTAATTTTTCTGTTTTAATAGTATTTTGTAATCTCTAACACATAAAAAAACTCAAAACTTAAAAAAAGATCTTCCAATAATTTAACTATATTCCAGAGCAAAATTCACACTTTAAAGAAATAAACTCCAAAAATACAAAATAAAGTAATAGGATCCATAAACAAAGAGTCCTCAGGCCTAAACCTAAAGCAATTCCATAAAAGGAAAAATTGATAAAGTAAACTTCAGTAAAATTTGTTTTTTGATCACATTCAGTCCTATGCTCAGAGGCCAAAAAAGATAATCTACAGAGTGGGAAAAATATTTACAAAGCATCCGGAAAATATAAAGAGCTTTTTTTTTCTCTGCATGCCTTCAGGGCAGGTTTGGCTGGCTTGAGTTGTGGGGATCGAATCACAGCAACCTGAGCCTGACTGCTTTGTTGGAGCAGCCACTTAAAGAACTGAGCTAAGGGGCAGGCTGCCAAAGAGCTCTTAAAGCATCAAAAGAAAAAGTGAATTAGAAAATAGATATAAGAAGGGTCATGAGACAGCTGAGTGGACTAAGCACCTGCTTTGGCAAGCGCAGTGACCAGGGTTCGTTCCCCGGTTGTGTATGCTGCACCAGCCCCACTCCCAGGGAGTACTGAGCCAACAACCTAGTCCAGGCGTGGTGGCGCACGCCTGTATAGTCCTAGCACTGGGGAGGCTGACAACAGGAGGATCACTCTGAGTCCAAGCTGCATAGAGAGACCCTGTACCAAATACATAAATAAAAAAAAAATAGATAAGAGACATGAGTATTTTACCAAAGAGGATATACAGGTAGTAAATAATCACACAAAAAACGTTCAACATCACAGCCACTAGGAAGTGTCCTTGGAAGAAAAACTGGGACAATATCAAATGCTGGTCAGAATGTGCAGAATCTAGATCACTCCCGTGTTGGTGGTGATGGGAACGTGAAATGATGCAGAATTCCTTCAGATTTGGCAAACTCTTCAAAAATTAAGCATAAAGCTACCATAGTAACTTTATTATTCTTGGGCATTAATTTCAGGGAAAAAAAGGCTATTAGTCACAATACCTAACACCTGAACACAACACAGATGCCCCTCAAAGGTGAATAGTTGAGCAAACTGTGAAGCATCTATATCATAGAACACAGCCCAGTCAGAAAAAAGAATAATTACTGATGTGCGCAGTACGCTGGAGGGGTCTCCAGAGAATTATGCTACATGAAAAAGCCAGAACGAAAAGGTTACATAATTAATGTATGGCTGTTCATGTCATATTTTTAAAATGACAAAACAATAAAAATTAAAGAAAGATTACTGGCTGCCAGGGGTTAAGGAATGTGTGGGTAGAGGAAGAGTGACAGGAACGGCTGCAAAGCGGAAACGCAGGACCCTTGTGGCAAGGGACATGTTCTGTATCTTGGCTGTGTCCCACCAATGCCCCAGTTGTGACGTTGTACTGAAGTGCCACAAGACATTCCCACTGGGGAAACCGAGTGAGGGGCAAGCAAGTTCTCGCTGTGTTATTTCTCACAATGGCACATGAATCAGCAATTCGCTCAAAATTAAAAGTTTAATATTACATTTGTGAGTAGTCAGGTAGGCAGTCATCCCACTCATAAGACCCACCGTGTCTTGACCTTGCTCCTGTTATCTACTCTGTCCTGAAACTTCCAGCTCCTACTTCCAGCCTCCTGGAAGTTCATGTGTCCCCCACACTTGCTCGCCAACTCTGCTGCTTCTTATCTCCACGGCTGAGGCTCCAGCCTCCCCAGAAGGTCTCCCAGCTCCCCATCCCCAGGTACACCCCTCATACCCAGCATCAACACATCCCTCCCAACACAGGCCTGATCTCAGAATCCCCCACCTGGCTGCCCCTCGGCCTCTCTGGGCTGGGTGTGCCTTGAGGCAGGTGCCACCCTACATTTGTCCTGTGCCCCTAGAAGCTGCAGAAAAAATGTTTTTCAGGCTGTGCTGTGCTGATCCACACCCACATGGCCAGCAATAACAACACTGCCACTAGATGCCATCACCCAGGGCTCTACTTCCTGCTGAACCTCTCCCTGCCTCTTTCTTGGCTTTGCCTCTTGAACATTCACCATCCTGGGAATCCATCTGAATAGACAGGGCCTGAGTCTTGGTGGTGCCAGTGCCCAGGGAGGTGTGGTTCAGTGCAGGAGGGCTGGGACTCCCTTTTCCACCCGGTGTCACAAGGTTCATACACCTCAGTCATTCCAGTGATAGAGCTTCTGCTTGGTGACCTCTATCAGGGACCAGGAACATCCGAGTCTGCTCATTTCATTTTCCCAGTTTCCCCACAAGGAGGCTTTGACTCTCACCATACAACTGAATGGAAGCTTAGATGTTTGGCCAAGGTCCCGGGTTGGTGAGCATCTAACCCAGGCCTCTCTGCTGAAAGCATATGCATTCCTCTGAGCACACACAGCAGCAGGGTGTCCTGGCTACTCCAGACTTGGTGACATCTGTGACCTCTCTCTGCCCTTCTCTGGTGGAGGTAACCATGCCTCTCCCTCTGCTTTTGTGGTGATTCTGCTTTTGTGAAGATAGTCAGCTGGCCTCATTATCCAAGAGCTCAGATGTTATCTCAGGGCTGGCCTGAGGCCTGTGTGTTTATCTGACAGGCTAATAAATGCAGGGCCCCTGAATAGCCTAACATCACCACCCACGTCAGCTGCGCTCCCTCAAGGAGTATCTCCGTTTCTCCTGATGTGCTGTGCTGCTCTTTTGTGCAGGCTCCAGAGCCGGCATCTGAGCTACCTTATGGCTGTTTCCTTCGGCTCTGCCGCTGTAATCTGGCCTTTATTGATTGGCACTCCAGCGCTACTGGTCCCCCCTCATGTGTTCTGCTGATTATGGTGCCGATATAACAGTCAACAGAGCCCCTCAGTCAGAAACAAACGTTTAATCCCCCAAGATACACACAGGCCTCTGCCAACTGTGACCTCCTCCCAGCTGCCCTCGGGCCTGTCTCCACATCCTGTGGCTAGCTCTCAAAATGACAGGTGTCCCGGGAGAAACAGGATCTCCTGCTGTGTGTTTAAAGATCCTCTGGGTGTCTGGACTTTTGGTATAAGAACCAAGGCCTGATCTTCACCTTCTCCATGACTTCACAAACCGTGTGAGTCTTCAAGGGTAGAAGAGGTGCCTTTATTGTCCCTGCCTGTGACTTACGAGTCGCACGGTCATGGTCTCTCAGCTCTTGGTGCTGTTTTACCCTACCTCGGAGGGGACTGCTCTTGGAGCTGTGCCGGGTGCTTGGAATTTCAGGATAACCGCTTGCATGTGGGGTAGTGCCCACATTTGGGGTTTTCATTGTAACTGATTTCAAAACTATTCAGTCCATCACTAAAGCAGATTTGTGGGCCAAGAACATAACTCAGTGGTATAAGTTCCTGCCTGGAAAGCACAAGGTCCCGGGTTGAATTCCCAGTACCAAAAAAATAAACATAAAACAGGTTTGCGTCAGTTCCACAACACTCGAGAGCAAAAAGTGCCCCATGACTTTCTTTCTTCCTAATTTGAGGTCTATCTGACCCACCAGTGCAACCACATGCCGATACAACTCCTCACTGGGACTCTTTTTTTTCCCAGGTTGCCCATGAAGCCTTTGGGATTTGCACAGGTCTCAGAAGCTTATCTTCAGTCCATCACTGAGACTTCCATTGTCTGTGTGGTCCATTGAAGAGAAGAAGTGTCACCTCCTTGTGCCTAGACTTGACATAGTGCTGGTGGGCTGCCCTGCCTGACATCTCACCTCTCGGGACCCAGCTGCTGATGTCTGCATGCAGATTCTCAGAAGTTATGAGACTAAGGTAAAGTGCAAAGTGACACCTCCACTGTGCAGGGACTTCACCACTAACTCATTCCCTTCCAGCTGCAAGAGTCCCCTGAACACCAGGCACAGCCTCAGTTCCTCTCAGGCAGAATTGAGCTCCGCCCTAAGAAGCTCTGTCATCCTGCCGGTCACCTATCTGCTGCTATAACAAAAATTCCTTGAGATAAACAACTTAGGAGGGGAAAAGACTTCTTTTGGCTCATGGCTCTGAGGTCTCAGTCCATGGGTAATTGGCTCTCTTGCCTGGGGATCTGCGATGAGGTGAAACATCATGGCAGGAAGTATGCAGTTGAGGAGCAAAGCATCTCACCTCAGAGAGGCCAAGAAGCAAAGAAAGCCGGCCCAGCTGCTGGCCCCTGGGTGGGACAACACATAGCTGTGCTTTACACAGTCACTCAGATGTCCACTTGGCTTGGAAGCCCAAGGTGCCTCCCTATTCGCCCACGCCTGTTCACTGTCCTTCTCTCCTGATCTTGCTTCTCCACTCCCCACATGCACCTCCTGGGGTCACCTCTTAGGTAGACCCATATCCTTGTCCCTGGCTCTGCTTCTGAGGCCCCCAACCTGGGACTCCGAGAAGCTTCTGCTCTGGGCTTTGAAATCTTCAAAGGCAAAGAAATTCAGTCTGAGTTTGCTCTTGAGTGTGAGAAGAGAGACAAGGAAAGAAAAATAAAAAGAATGACCTTTTTCCTCCTGGGCATCTCCTCACCGAGAGGATAGGAGAAATGAACAGCACAATATGTTTTCCTGCCAAACAGCAATTACTTACTGAACTCCTACTGTAAGTCCAGCCTGGTCCTCAGCCATCCTGGGAATAAAGAAGAAAAATGAAACGATCTGATATTCCAAATCCCAGAAGAAGAAAATCAACGTTCATGTAATATGGGGCATCCAGTAAGGCAGGCTCAGGCTGGGTCCTGTGTCTTATTCACAGCCTCAGGTTTTTGATAGGGAAGGAGGAATGCAGTAACTTGTTCAAGCGGAGGGTCTTTGGTCCATCCTTGGAGTGCCCAGACATGGACCAGCAAGACTTATTGCTCCTCTGTCAACCTCTGGCATTTTAAGCACATCCTGCCTCACCTTTCAGCCCCACCCAGAAACCTGCAAGAAGTGAGCAGATGATCCTGAGACAAACACAGCTCCGTCTCCCACCTGAGTGACTTGTTCAGTACAGGGATCCTGAAGAACAGAGAGCATTGGTAAACGCGCTCCCTGTATTCGCATCAGCAGAACTTGAAATTGTTGAGGTTGAGGACCTAAAGGTCTCCCAGAGCCATGAGTGGCAGCTTCACCCTATTCTGGCCCCCCTGGCCTGTAGCTGATAGCTACAGGTTTGAAGTCACAGTGGACACAGGAGAGGTTGTGTTGGTCACGCTGCAAGCACCTCCTCCAAGACACACTGCTCGAAGTCCTGTGTCCCTGGCTTTCTTCTTCTAAGGGCTTGCAAACACTGCAATGTGAACTATGCATTAAAATTTTATACACTAATATATATTTTACTGAATTTTTTAATAACCCAGGGAGAAATGCCTTTAAATAATTCAATATGGTGTTGGCCCCAAGCTGAACTATGCTACAAGTAACCATGTATAAAATATGACACTAATATTGCATACCTTAATATCGCAAATGTTTATCTTGATAATGAGCCATTTGAATTCTAATAATGTGCAAGTTACAGTTGCTATGGCGTGGTCTTGTTAAGACTTTAAATGAGACATCCACAGCACGGTGACATCAATGTACACGTTCATCTACTTGCTGTTTATAAGCAATCCAGCTGGACAGTGAATAGCTTATTCATCAATAAAAGCTTTAAATACCATTTATGAAGCAATTGAATGACTGGAGGAAGTGTGTTCCCAGTAATGTAAGTATTTTTTTGTTGGCTTTGTGATTTTATAGAAAGTCCCACATGAGAACAGAGGTCAGACTCTACCCTAGAACAAATCCATTGTCAGAGGAAGACGATGCTGACACATAGTAGGTGCTTACTAAACTCCTGTTAGGTGACTCTGAATGGCTACCTTGGGCAGAAGAATTTAAGAACTTGATGGGCTCCCAAACCCGTCTGTGAATCTTGGTCACCTAGACACTGTTAAAAGCATAAATCTCCAATCCCTGTGCTGGCAGAGTCTGACTCTCCAAATTTGCAGCCAAGGAACCTCACCCCAACTCTATAGGAAATTTACCTTTCCTTGAGTTTCTATCAAGACTTTAGGGTGAGAATCTGAAAGCTAGAAGAAATCCTAGGTGTATTACCTACTCCAACCCCTAAAATCACACAAGACTGTGGATAAATTAAGACCCAAATTCAGTCTGTTGATTCCTTGCACAAATCCACAAACTCTTTCTGCAAACATGACCTTCCAAAAAGGACTATGTCAAAAAAAAAAAGGACTATGTCTCCATTAGTTGAATTAGTACTCTTTCTGTCATGTTTTTAAAAACTTAATATAAGATTATCTAACCAAAAAATTTTGACATTGCTTTAAGTATAGCTAGACCTAGAGCCTTACACAATATCATTGGGACTTTGTGTCTTTGGGGGAGAGAAGGGGCTCTGTGCCTTCCTATCATCTTTGAGCTCTTTTCCTTTGAGTTTTTTTCACTCCGGGGCAGCTTTCCTCTACCAGGTGGCCTCAGGTGTGTGGGCTACAGCCTGACTATTCACCCATCTAAGCAGAAACGAGACTTCGCCATTCCAGGAGTAGCGACACAGGTCCCAGGACTGATGCTCTGTGTTTTTTTCGCATGTGCCTCCCAGAAGCCCTTGCTGTGCTCACAGGAAAAGAACCTGAGGTATGGGTCCACCCAAAGCAGAGGAGAATTTACAGTGACTATGGACAGAGACTGGAGTGGGCTGGCTCCCCCAAAGGGAGACTGAGCCATTGGTACCAGAAGGGGATTGAAGGCAGCACAGGAAAAGGGAGAAAAGCCATATTCTCATCCTACAATGCTAGCAGCACACAGAGTCCTGGGTAAACTCGGGTACTGTCTGCAGACTCCATTTTACTCATGGAAAATAATTTAACAAACCACTTTACGTTAGAACAAGCCCAGACATGGAGTGCAAAATTCTCATGAATTTTTAAGATGAAACAGGTAATTTCCAAGAGCCTGTAAGCTTGTAGCAGGCGGCAGGACTCCAGCAGACTCCCAGAGGCCCACAGCAGAGCTCAGGAGGTGCTCACTGCAGAGCAGGAGGCCCCAGCAAGCGCACAGCCTGGCTCTGAAATTATCTGCGCATCTGAATTATTCATCATTTGCTCTCTTGGTAAATCTAACCCAGCTGCAACTCCTCCATGGCAGGATCTAGCCCCTTAGCCCTCCTTGATCTTCCTTCATGTACCAATCCTGAAGGCCCCACCTCACCCTCCAAGTTCAGATCTTTATGAGACTGGGGTTGGGAGGGGCAGAGATGGGGTAGTCAGGGTGCTTAGAGCCCAAGCTGGGGAGAACTGGAGCCTGGGACAAGTTGAGCCATGGCACCGTCAAACAGCCCATACTGCAGCCCTCAAATTCTCTGCTGTCAGTTGGCCTGGAAGATGCGGGTGTGGCAATGTCCATTCATCCCACAAGGTGCCAGACCCTGTTAGAGATGAGTATTACACCTCTGTACCCCGAGGTGGACTCAGACTGAGCTGAGAGTGGGGCAGGGTCTCACACAGTAGGACCATCCTATGCATCAGGACTGGGGCATGGCCACCTGCCACGAGGGAGCAATGCAAAACCAGCATGCAGGCTAAGCAGCAGCCCTGAGGGCAGCGTGTTTCCAGGGCCACAGTCAAATCCGAAGGGCAGACTGGGAAGCAAAGCCGTGAGTCTTAGGCATCAGCCCCTACACCGTCTCTCCAAACCCAGCAGTGGAGAGGGAGAGCAACTGCGCATCAGTAAAAAGACCAGAAGCCAAACACAGCCTGCTAGCCTGAAGGCGGCTGCAGGTCTGCGATCTGGCTGAGCAACGTGTTGTATGAAATCAGTGCAGGAGGGCAGCACAACTGGCCGCTGATCTCTGAGCCCTTCCCTGGCCTTCCCCGGCCACCACTGGGCCGCAGGAATGGCCTTCCCCAGTCCGCAGGCCTTCAGGTTTCTAGAGAGTGCTGTGTGCAAAGCCGCTCGCCACTGTCCAGCCTGGCTGCATGCTGCACCCTCCCTGCAGCAGCCTCCCCCATCTGCCTCCTTCTCAGGGCTCATTGCCGAAGTCGCACTTCCTAGGGCAGCATTTCTACTGCACAGAGGGCCACCTGTCCCTCCCAGGGTTCCCTGCCACAGCAGCCTCCCCATGTTGCTGTGAATCTGTGGACAGACCCATCTCTGTTCCACACGTAGCTTCCAGAAAGTAGGTGTCTTGGTTTCTCTTCTCTCGCTGCTAGGTCTAAATACATGATCCCAAAATGAAGGAGGGAAAGGTTTATTTAGCTCACAGTCAGTGGAGGTTTCAGTCCACACTCAGCTGGCTCCCAGGCAGAGTGGCACAAGGCAGAGGGCAATCTTGCATAATGATGACAAAGAGCAGAAAGCGAAGGGAGTGGCTGCAGCTGGGGCAGCTAGCTGGCCTCTCTCCCCTCCTTACACTGTAATGCAGAGTACCTGCCCCAGGGCACTCACACCCATAATCCCAGCACTGGATCGAAAATCAATCACAAACTCCAGAAGCTACCCCGTGACTGCATGAGGCTTTGTGGAGACAACTAGACACAAACCATAACAGCAAGTATCACCTCCCACCTCCACATCCCCAGTGTGATACACAGGAAGCATCCGATCGCATACCCATTGGATGCTCACTATTTGCCAAGGGCTTGCGTGTGTTTTCTCTCTGGATAACCAAATATTCTGAGGTGGCAGAAACTCCCGCTGGCTCTCATTCCACAAAGAAGCAGTGACCTGCCCAAAGTTACTCTGCAGAGAAGCAGTTCTTAAGCCCACATTCCCTTCTCCATGTCCTCTGCTCTTCCCAGCCCCTGAACAGGGTCTCCTGTTTCAACATCTCTCTAAGATTCTAAAAGAGGCACAAACTCTCCCAGAATGAACGAATGACATCACTGCTAACATCAATATCAATTTTCAGGAGTCAGGACATTGCCTGGGTTCAAATCCCAGTTCTGCCATTTGCTGTGTAATCTCAGAAAAGTTATTGACCTCCCCAAACTTTAGTTTCTTCATCTGTAAAGTGAGTTCAGTAGAGCTCCCTATCTCATAGAGTCATGTGAAAGTTAAGTACAAGAGGTACAGCCAGGTGTGGTACCACATGCCCATAATCCCAGCACTCAGGAGGCTGAGGCAGGAGGATCATTCTGAGTTCAAGATCAGCCTGGGCTACAAAGAGAGCTCAAGGCAGGCCAGCCTGAACTGTGTGCTGAGACTTTGTCTCAAAAAGACTCCCCCCCCCCCAAAAAAAAATGTACAAAGTCTTAGCACACATGCTGGGTCTGAGGAAGGATTTTTTGGTGTGTACATATGTATCAACTCCAGAACTGAGGCTGATTGAATTCGACAAGTATTTGTTGTATGCTAATAAAAAATAGGGTAAGTTGCTTAAGGTGATCATGTGGTCTAGCTCACTGTTTGCTCATCTTAACGTACCTGTAAGTGATGTACGGGGCTTCCTTCAAATGCAGCCGCGGATCCAGAAGGGCTTGGAAGGGCCTACACGTCCAACACGCTGGGTGGGAGTGCCTGGCTGCAGGTCCAAGATCCTTCTTTAAGGCTCTAGGTTAGTGGGGAGCAGGGCCCTGACAACATGGTGGGGGCGACAGTGAGTACTTTGGATTTGGAAGGCCTCACTTGAGGGGAGAGGAGGCTGAAAGTTAGGCGAAGGGGTTCTAAAGTGGGGGAAAGGAAAAGAGAAGAGGCTGGCAGGTGCCTGCCCATACGCTGGTGTCCTTCGCCTTGTAGATTGGGATAGGGGAAAGGAGGGTCCAGTGCCCTGCTATCCACAGAGGAATGGCTGTAATTCCCTACATACATGCATGCATGTCAGTGACTAGCTGCCAAATGCCACCTCCCTATGTTCTCAGGGACGAATGCTGAGGGCACACAATAGCCCTGGGGTTTCTGGCCCAGAAGGTCAGAACTGGCCCCGCTGCTTGCCCTCTGTCTCAGTGACAATGTAGGAGAGGTGTCTGGGCCCTGGGCTCCTGAGCTCCTGCTGTCTGGGGCTGATCTAGCCGGCACCCTGCCCCACGGCTAGCACAGCAGCAGAGGGCTCCGCATGCCCTCCTGACTGCCCAGGAGCCTCTATTCCAGGGACCCACTTGTTTACCTGCCAACAATCCTTTAGGAAGCCAAGAGGAGGGTGGGGGAGGACTGCTGCTGTAGAAATCTCAGCAGAGCATGTCCGGCGGTGAATTTTAGTTTCCAGGAACTGCCTATAGATCGGAGTACCGTAAGACAGTGCCCATCTTATCCACTTTGATGATGAAAGATCTCCTTTCAGCAGTGTTGAATTTTGGCACATGTTCCTGGCTGCTTAGAAAGTGGAGGAGCACAGGAGAGGGAAAACGGAAAGGCCTGGCCAGCCACTTTCCACGGGCACCCCCAAGGCCACTCTGGGCTCCTCGCAGCTGCTGCTTTGGTGGTTTGTGCTGTGTCTTAAGGCAGCAGGACTTTAACACCCTTTCTAGACTTAATGATTTTAGCCATTATCTCTAAGCTTCCTGCTTAACCTTAGTTCAGATTCTCAGATACACTACTGTAAGCTCCTCACCTGGAGACTTTGTGAACATTGCTTTACTTTTTTTTTTTTTTTTTTTTTTTAACATATTTGGTACAGGGTCTTGCTATGCAGCTCAGACTCACAGTGATCCTGTTTTTAGCCTCCCCAGCGCTGGGATCACAGGCGTGCCTCCCCACCACACCCGGACTCGGTGGCTGGCTCAGCATGCTCAGAGACAGGACTGACACAGTATGCGGTGCCAGGGATCGAACCACAGTCCCTGCACTTGCCTAAGCAGGCACTGCCTTGTTACTTACAATCCCAGGCTCATCATCCTTCCAGAATATCTTTTAACTCTCTAGGGTCAAGATGCTCTTCTTCTCTCTTCCTCCAAAGCCCAAAGCTTTATTTACATCTTCAAAATTCATATTATTTTATTTTATTGAGAATAAAAAATGTTTAAAAACATTTAAGGGCTGGGGAGATAGCTCAGTGGTCTAAGTGCCTGCCCAGCAAGCTCAAGGACCCAGGGTCGATCCCCAGTACCCTGCATGGTAGCACATGCCTACAATCCCAGCTCTGGGAAGGCTGAGACAGGAGGATCACTACGAGTCTGAGCTGCATAGCAAGACCATGTACCAAATAAATAAAAGATTTTTTAAAAGCATTTAAAATGATACAGAATTTCGAAATAAGGCAATAGGAAATTAACAATTGTTGTTATATTGCATAGTGTTATCTTCATAGTAGTTGTTTAGGTTACCAGATACAGGCATGCAAAATTGATCAAATGATTAAGCATTAGCTGTCTCTTTCAATAAACCAATAGAAATTAGT
Organism: Tympanoctomys barrerae; assembly: GCA_002564285.1. Lineage (NCBI taxonomy): Eukaryota > Metazoa > Chordata > Mammalia > Rodentia > Octodontidae > Tympanoctomys > Tympanoctomys barrerae. Next base: position 12,536 of record NDGN011329875.1, read on the forward strand.
AGTTCATTCATTTTAGCTGTCTTGTGTAAAATTTATATTGGGTACCATAATTACAAGTCAAGTTTTTTCCCCCTCTATTTACAAGCTTAGTCTAAAAACTGAAAAACAAGAAAGAGTTTACATGATTATAACTAAGCAAATATTGACGGTGGCTTAGCCAGCTTTTGTAATGTACTATGAGCCTACTGTCTTTTTGTGAGCTTTTTGTTTGTCTTGAGGTTTCTGTCTTTCTTTTCTCTTGCCCCACGGCTTATATCATATAGTCAAATTTGCTTTCAAAATTACTTCATTTCAGATATTCTAGCAAGCAAGGAATTGTACTAAAAATACTAAATCATTCGCCAACCTAATTTAATTAAAAGTATGCAGATGATTTATGCAGCTCAGAGGAGGAAGAACAGAGAAAATCATGCTGGAAGGCTCCAGCCATGCCAGCCATTAACTCCACAGAGTCTGGGGCAGGTTGAGCTCCCCTGAACCCCACGAAGGAGCTCAACAAAGGAAAGTGGGTGGCTCCCATTCATTTGCTGTTCACCATCCAATTCAGAAGTTCTTCTGCTGGTGCAGCATCCTGGCCAATACCAGGCCACTAAGAAGTCCTCCCCGCCCCACCCTCCC
>NDGN011329877.1:0-17964 GCA_002564285.1 Tympanoctomys barrerae
TTTGCTAAGCTTGTTCTAAGTAGGTGCTTTAGACCACTGAGCCATCTCACCAGCCCCAATGTTAGCTTATTTTAGAAGCTTGTCAGGTCTGGTATGTTAAGCCCATTCTTACATGAGATCTATTTAAATATATTGGCAGAATGGCCACAGACAACGAATGTGCTGATGGATAATTCTGAGTAAACTGTAACTTATAAGTTGAATCACATCTTAAAAATCTTTGGGAAGTGTTTTGATCCAAAGAAGTATCTTAATGAATATAATCATTACTGCCTTAATATTCCTTGTAATATTCTATTACATGCACTGAAAAGTATACAAGAAAGTAGGCATCAGAAAGCCATGTGAATACAATTGCTCCTAATCTTAGTTTTGAGTTCTTTTTGTGATTGCATCAGGGCTAATTTTGTTTCTATATTAGAGAATAGCCAGACACTCCTTATGGTTACTGCTCAAGACACAGCCTTCCTCAATTATTGTTCTGTGCTATGTGCAAGGAGCATTACTCCTTGAATCTCAAAAGAAAATCCAAGCAACCAAGCATTTGAGAACAAATTATATAAGAAGCTAGTTATATGACTCTGTCTCACATCCATTCACACTAACTCAGTCACATTAAAACTGAACAGTAAAAAATGTTTTTAATTGGTATGATATTGTGCAACTTAAAGTTAACCTAAATCTTGAATTTATTTGAACTTTATAAGCTCTTGTTTTTGGAAAAACAACCTCCTTTATTATTCCTTACTATCATTTATGATACTTTTGTAGAAAATAAGAAAAGGCAAAGATATTTGTTTCTTTTCCTGGTATGAGAAACAAGTGGAAACCAGTGGAAGATTATTCACTGTTGGCAATAATCCATAGCTCAGAGGTCTCTAGGTGGTATATTGTAAACCCTTGTAGCATGTAATTTCACAAAACAGTAATGCCTATATTTTTAATTCTCATACAACCATATTTTCCTTGTTACATGTTTTATCCATGGTGCAGTAGATATGTCACTCTTTTCCAAAGTCTTTTTGAAAATGAATTAAACTCAGAAAGCTGGGATTATGAATGCCTGTGGTCCATTGCTTTTATAAACCCACCCATATATTTTAAAACATTAAAAACCATAGAGTAAGAGTAGTCACTCTTTATTCCTTTTATCAGCTAAAATCTGAAACTACTCCTCTGTTCTTCAAAACTGGTTTTTTTCAAAGTATTTCTGAATTTAATTCCTGAAACTTATCTCTGAGCTCTTTGCCTAATGTATTTTTAGTAACTACAATGATATGGAGTTAATGTCTACCATTTAATGATTGCCAGGCATCGAACCCATAGATTAACATATATATCTATGAATAATTCTCACAAAACTTCTTGTTAAAATAAAATAATTCTGAAAGAAGTTGAGCAGCTTCCCAGAGTCACAGAAGCTGGAGCTGGGAACACATGTCCATGTTCTTGCCACATTGCTTGACCACCTGCTTCATGCATGTCTCATGAAGAAACCTGTTAATGGTTTCATAGGGCTGACGTTTCCATGAAGATGAATCAACTTTCCACTGCATAACTTCTCTTGCTATACTTTACAGGGGAGCAGGAAGTAGGGCATAAGCAACAATTTTCATGTCTTCAAAAATGAATGAATATGAACAAGCTGAAAAAATAAAAATAAACTTCTATCTAAAAAACCTTTAGGACTTCAATATGTTCTAATCACCATGCCCAGAAGATATCTGCATTATATCGCAGTTGAGAAATCCTAAAGACTAAACCTTTACCAATAGCAGTGGTGGAAATAATACACAATACTCACTGTCTCCAAGGCTCTGTTTTAAGCTTTTTATATGAATTGATTGGCATGATCCTCATAGCACCACTGAGATGTTAGTACTGTCATTATTTTTGCTTGTTATATAAGAAAATAAAGCAGTGACTGTAGGTAATGTGCCCATAATCAAACTGATCTTGGCAATTTGATCTGATCTTTTGCAAGAGTCATTAAGAATGAGAATGGCTGGCTTCTCTCTTCTGTACTTTAGGAATATTTGTCTCTAGAGTCATTTGGAAGCTCTTTGCCATATTGCTGTGAATTTAGTGACCATGTAGATTTTTTTTAAAAAGATTTTTGGTTTCATGCCTTTATGAGCTTAAAGATGGTAACATCTAAGTTGAATGACTATGAAGTGGTATAATGCATGGTTTAGTCTGTCTGAAAAGCAGAAGAAAAAAACCCAGTCACTTACTTTTCTGTCTACTCTAGTGGTGCTGATCTCCCTGCCATTTTCCCATCAGGTTCACCTTTTATTCCCATTTCCTGAACATGTCTCTCCCACTCCCACCCTAAAGACCATCTCTGTTGTCCAGAAGGCCTTATGAATTATCTTCAACTGGACAGATTTAGTTCTAAGGTCCATTAATACTTTGAGTATTGGCTAATATGTTTGTCTGATCTTGCATTTGAATGCATTTCCCTAATATCAAATTCCCAAATTGTTTTAAATTCTCCATTAGGATCATTTGGGGTATTTAAAAATGTATGAAGGTTTGATGCCTCTTGATGTGAACCTGTCAGTCACTGCCAAAGTCTACAGTCAGAGGCTCTGGTGAGGAAGATCTGAGCTGCTGCTAGACTTAAATGGAGCACTATAGCGTGTTCAATGGTCTGAGTGATATTTTAACATGTCTTTAATTTAATGCTTTTATCAGCTAATTCACTTTCTTATCTATAGTGCATTGGTTTCCTTTGGTGCAATAGATGGCTAGAATAAAATGGGCAAGCAGAATAAGACAAAACATTTTAAGCATTATTCTATGAGCTTCTGAAACATGAACTAAAAATGAGTTTGAAGCTCAAAACAGTTTTCAAAAATTATTTGGAAAAATAAAGAGAAATTATTGACACAAAACGTTGAAAAGACTGTTCTCTTCCAAATAAATCCAGAATATAGTTTACTTTTAGACAACATCCCAAAGAACTCAACAAGAACAAATATGGCAGTTGCTCACAAGAGTTCAGAAGTCTATTCTGAAACTCAAATGATGGGCCATGCTGGGTTGCCAGCTACTTTACTCTTATTTTGAATTATAACCACAGAGAACCAGGCTAGACAAAACCAACAAACTGTGACATTTGAAAATTTTTCTTTAAAGGAGAATGAAAAAAAAAACCTAGGTCTTTCTTTCCACTGCAATATGAGACCCAAATCTTTCAGGGCCATTTACTACTCCAAAAATAAAGCAATCCTGTTGGTAGCAATTTGGTCTTCACACTTGCTGAGATAAGTTTACTGATGCAGGGTGTTTGGATTATGCCTAAGTTAGACTATTTGTTTGGGGAAAAATGGCTTCAATATGCAGCCTTAGTCCAAGACTTCAGCATATGTGGACCAAGTATATATTGCTTGTAACTGTTACAATCACACACATGTCTGTGTGGTAAAATAAATGCTTAATATATATGCTATCATTTAGTTTGTATATTCCAGTTTGAATTTATTTTTTAGCTCAAATTAGTGTCTGAAGTTGCTAGCTTTTTTGTTTTGTTTGTTTTTATGTGTTTGGTACAGGGTCTCACTACACAGCTTGGCCTTGTAGTGGTCTTCCTGTTTTTGGCCTCTCGAGTGCTGGGATTACAGGCAGGCGCCATCACACCAGGACTTACTGGCTGGCTCAGTGCTCCCAAGAGGGGGGCTGGCGCAGCGTGTGTTGCCAGAGATCAAACTCCTACAGTTGCTAGTTTTCTGATAGTTTTGACATATATCTGTCAGTTAATATTGTTTTGCAGCTCAAAAATCATCCAAGTATTTTACTTTTCTCATACAAACACAGTGATATTGAGTTACTTTTAAGTGAGATGGTAAGGTGGAAATTTGAAAGTAATAAAATAATGTACATACAAATGCTTTTTATTATTAATACTATCTCCTGTCCTTCAAGAAATAGGGATAGTCTTTTCCTGATGGGAAAACTGAGGCCAGGTGGGCTCAGTGCTCGGAGGAATTCAGTGAGGTGCAGGAGGACAGGGGTGCAGGATTCTCAATCACATGTGTATGTTCTGACCGGCCAAGGACACCCCCTCTCTATTTGCTCTCATTTTGAAGAGAGACACTTCAGTGGGTACAATACAGCTCTCAGCCATGGGTTTAGGGTATTATACTCCACAGCAGGACTCCTTTTCATCTTGCAGGGAAATAGGCTTCCATTATAACCCTCCACTCCTGGCAAGAACACAGTTAAGGACTGAATTAAGCTATTGCCCACAATTGCAAAAAATTGGATGCAACGTCTTTCCGTTCCTTTTAAAGATATAATGACAATACATAAGGCTTACTTGAAGTGGAACAAATGTACTCAGCAGGCTGATGGGGGGCATAAATCTGTCTGTGACAACCATAATAGAGTTACGCAGGCTGCTGCTTGTTAATCAAGAGCTTAAATCTTAGGTGGAATAACCAAATTCTATTGATTTTTGTTTTTTGAAGATCAAACCCAACTCTCCTTTTCTCCCACAAATTTGACACTGTGCGTGTTCTGTTTCTTTTTATCTGTCCTCCTGTTTGCTCATCTTTAATGTAAATGTACCTTATGGATTGTTGAACTTTCTAGAGACTCCTGCTGTGTTGATTAATTGCTAATGAATGCTAATGAAGGAGTGAGGTGAATCTACACTATGATGTATTTAAGGGATGATTGATTAGATTTAGCACTGGCTGTCAGGAGAGTACTCACCACAAGAACAACAAGTCCATAAATATGCACAGAGTGCTTGGCGTCTCCCCCTGTGATTCTCTTGGCCTTTGCAGTCAAGTTCTTGGGTTCATTGCATGAAAGGACTAACCTTTTAGCTTTTGTAACTGAAATAAATTTTCTTATGAAAAAACATGGCGATTTTGCTAATGGGCTTTATGAAAAATTGATCACCAGTAGCTATTTAGTTGTTAAAGTATTTCACAGATTTTTAATGGATAAAATGAGTTTTTATTAGAATAAGCTCCACCAAATATGTTTAGAGCTCATGTACCTATATGAAAAATTGATTTTCTTGACCAGCAGGGCAATGTACAGTAGTTGTTCAATAAATATTTTCATATAAGTTCATTTAGGAAAGGTACTGATGTCCTGAGATCAAGTTTGATGATCCTCATTAATGTGGTGGTAAAGTGAAGTTTGATTTCTTTTTGTTTCAAGACAGGCTATCACTACATAATTCAGGCTGGCCTCAAACTCACAGTGATCCTCCTGCCTCAGCCTCTGAGTGCTAGAAGTACAAGTGTGTTGCATTACACTTCTCTAAGTTTCTTGGCTGCTTTTAATACATGACTTTTAGTTCCAATACCTTGTTCATCTCCTGGAAGTAAAATTAGCTTGAATCCTTTTTCTTTCCTGCTGAAGCAATCCTGAAATAAATAAAAAAAATGAAATTTAGAGAAAGTCAAATAGAACATAATGCCTTTGCCCCCTACTTGTTTTCTGAGTCAGCTGGGAGCATAGGCAAAGGCTGTCAGCTGATCACTATTGTTCTAAAAGCTGGCACTCTTAGGAGGGTGGTAACCATCTGCTCTACGACATACCTGTTAGACAGCGTCACAACACAGGTAGTAGCCCTGACAGCTCATGGTCTGTTTCAGGGAGGCCTGCCTGTGCGTCTTAAAGGATGAAATGTTAGAGAACATTTGCTACATGCAGGCAGGTATTGCTGATAAGGAAAGGCAAGGTTGAGAAAACCCAAGTCATCTCTCAAGTTCACTAGCGAATACATTCCATCTCCTCCCCAGAGGAGAAACCAGGAAGTAGCGAAAGAAAGGCAAGATTTCCTCCACTGAGAAGCAAAGTCAGGAGACCATTTGGGGGAAGAGTATCATCCCAACTCTCTGTGCTGATATCTGTGACCTAAGCAACTACACTGAGGACAGTAATGTGTAATACCAAAACCATGCTTGAAATACCTGGCATCATGGTCTTCTAAATGTGTATTTTTTCTAATATCATATTAACTATTACTATATTCTATTTTTTTAAAGGTAATAAAAGAAACTGAAAGACAAGAACAAAAATTTAAGTTTTCTTGAAAGCATGTGGTGGGCCAGCCAGACAGCTCAGAGGACTGAAGTACCTGCAAGCAGGCGCAGGGGCAGGGGGTTCGATCCCCAGGCCTGCTCTGCCAGTCCCTACTCCTGGGATGCACTGAGAGGACAATTGAGACTGGGTGTAAAGGTGTGGGCCTGTAATCCCAGCTCTTGCGAGGCTTTAAATAGGTGGATCACTACGAATCCGATCTAGTAGTGAGTCCCTGAACATCCTGTAGACTCTTTCCTAAAATATCAAAAAGAAAAAAAGAAAAGAAAGCATGTGGTAATATTCAATCATATGTCCCATATTGTATAACTATATCTGTAATCTGAGTAACATTTGGACAATAAGAATAGATAGTATATCAATTATTGTTAATTAGCTATTCTTGTTTTGAAAATCTGTCACGTATGTATGGTATATATTGTTATATGTTACCTTGTTTCTGTCTTTGTTTTTGTTTTTCTTACTCTTGTTTTTACTCTTCAAAATAAAAAAAATTATAATAAAAAAGAAATAAAGGATGTAGTCTGCCTCAAGTGAATTAAAACTCACCTTATTTTATAAAAATTTATTATTTCCAACACAAGAGAACAGTTTAACTTAAAGAATATACCAGGCATCACCAAAATTGAGAACAGCTCCAGGTATAGTTCAGATTTCAGAATTCTAGAGTTGAGAATTACATTAACTCAAATATTATTCCTTGAAATGTTTGTCAAGGTAAAGAACCTTCCTCGACCAAAAAGGAGAAGAGCTGACACTAAAGTTCATGGGTGTTGTCTATATGAAGTCAAGATAGAAAGATTTTTACTTAAATATTAGCACATAGGTGGCTGACTGTGTATTTTTTCTTTTCAGGTAGCTGTTTTGGCCTTGTGTTATGTTGTTTTATACTATCAAATTTTATATAAGAATCTAATGCTGCACATTAATAATTAGAGATCATGTAATCTGGAGCTCTATCCTGCTCCTACACTGATGGTCAGGCTGAGTTGGTCCTTGCTAAAAGGTTTAGCTTGGGGACATTTGCTTTTTATTTTTTGGTTCGGTCTTTGGTGAAACCAGGAGTGTCACATAGAGCTATATTCCATCCCCTCTTCTTTTGAGAAGAGTCTTTCTTAAAATGCTAAGTTGTCCAAGCTGGACTTGAATTTGTGATCCTCAGGTTTCAGCCTGCCATATTGTCCAAGGTATGCACAGATATCCAGCTCACCCGTGGATTGGTTTTATTATATGGGAATATTTAAAAATTTTTTACTTAGTTTCTCAGTTACATTGTTTGTAAATGTGTAGAATATAAATTGCAGCTAATTCATTCTATAACATTATTGCATTTGTTTTTAAAATTTGTACAGTCAGATATAGACCTTGGATATTGTCTGAGAGAAGATTAAAATACTAAGCATTTACTATCCAGATACATGTTAAATCCATATTTTTCAATACATTATTTCTGTTGTTTCTTTTTTGAGGTCTTTCTTATGCTATGTTTGATTTCCTTTTTACATATAATATGGGATTTGTTCAATTGGCTCACATTTTCATAGGTTGAAAAATTTTTTATTGCTAAAAGTTAATCCATAAAGTTTTTAACTGTGCAACATACTGTATTAGTGAGTGCTTACTGTTGAAATAGGTTTTACAAAAGATATACAATTACATAAGAGTGGGCATTTCTTACTCAAGTTAACATAAAAATATCAAGGGTCAGACATGTAATACATGTCATTGATTATAAAGAAACAACTGTGTTAATAGGCACTGGTTTATAGTATAGACAATAGAAAGTATTTAATGAATAAGTCCTGTTTGCTTTTGTAAATTCAATTCAGTGTATTTATTGCATGTTAATATTTGAGTTTCAGTACTGTTCTGTTACATAATAAGACCAACATTTATTTTAAAATGCTGTTTTTAATTCTTGCTTTTGTGCAAGGCATTATTCTAAACAAGAACTGGTGATTCAGTAGAGGTAAAAAACTTTCTTTTCATTTATTTATTTTATATTTAAAGAGAATAAAAATAATAGCTAAGACATTACAAATGATACACAATTTTAAAAAAACATACACGATGATAGGTATTCAACAATAGTTGTTATATTGTACGTTGTTGTCTTCATCATAAATGCTCAGGTTACCAGATATAAGTTGATTTTTTTCATGTATAATCTATCACTTCTGTTCAGATAGTGGTTATTCTGCTAAGTACGATGAATTGTAAAGATGTAATTGCCTTAATATAAGTATTATGGTACAAATAATTTTTGACTGGGTATATCCTTTTGGATTATAAATAGAGCTCTCTTTTAGTTTAAGATCAGATAGTCACTGCTAGAATCTAAGGCTTTATATATGAATTTTGCTATTTTATATAACTAATCCACTTTTGTGAATATGTATGTGATGCCTGTTTGATTCAACTTTTATTCATTTTTTTTTCTGAGTAAAACAATCTTGTTCTGTATATATTTTAATCTTTATTCATGTCTTATATTATAATGAGTCATTCTTCTGCATGGTTTTTTTTATATATACATGAAGTTCTCATACTCCAACAGTATTGCTTTTTAGGTACATATTTTAAAAAGGAGAGTATAATCTCCACAAATCTAGCACAATAGTACCCCCAAATAAACCAGATAAATACCATTTTGTTTCTTTTGTTGAGATTATCATCAAAAGGGGCAGTTAATTAGTACATTGTGTTAGTCACTTTTGACATCTACATATAATGTGTGACTGAAAAATATGATGAATATTTAAAATTTAAAGATTGATTACAGCGAAAGCTGCATTGCCATTAATACACTCAACACATGCCCTCTGGCTTTCAACACAGCTATCCCATCATTCTTGCCAGTTCTGGAAGTCCTCTTCATGAATGTCTCTAGTAGCACTGTCACGGTTGCCATGATATCTTGAATCGATTCGAAACATTCAATTTCATAGTCATTTGACCACGGGGAGCATGAAGAGGTTGTGTCTATCGTGAGGGGTAGTTTATCTTTTTTTGTGATACATTTAAAAAAATTAAACATTCACCATATTTTTATTTCATTTTATTCTCTTTCTTTCTTTCTTTCTTTCTTTCTTTTTTTTTGAAAGAGAATAATACCCTTTTTTGTTCTGTTTTGAGACAGGTTTCACTACACAACTCAGGCTGGACAAGCTGATCTTAAACTCCCGGCATTCTCCTGCTTGGGCCTCCACTGGGCTGCAGCTACAGCGAGCATCACCATGCCTGGACACATATTCATCCTATATTTCAATCACCCTTTGTGTAGAGATTTTGCCAATATTCTCCTAGTGCAGTCCAAGGAATATTTTTCATCAGAAACTCTAAAAGATTGTCCATGGCATTTTATGTTACTGGAATAGAAACCAGTAAAATTGCTTGCATAATTTTACTTCTCCTAAAATAGCTCTAAATATTTTCTTTTGTTTTGACCTTAAAATTCCATTAGTAGTTTCAATATTCCTAAGTCTTCCATGATATGCCCATGGGTATGGGCAGAGATCTAAAGAGATAAATAATTCCCCTCCTTATAGCTAGATTTCTTTTTCTTTTGGTCTGAAAATCTAAATTTAATTATCACCGTAAGCCAGTGATGTATCCCTAATAACTTTGGAGTTAAGTATATCTGCCAAGTTAAATACTAAATAGCTGCACATAAAGTGAACAATTAACAAATGTGGGCAATAGAGACCTTTTCTCAGGTGAAAAGCTTTTATCTGTGCTGATGCAGACAATAGGATGGGGAGATTTTTGATGATAGGAATTACTTATAAAGTTCCAGTAAAACCAGAAAGTTGATACTTCATTTTACATTGCAGAACATGCCATGGAGGGTTTTTCATAGAGGGCTTTATTGTAGTTAGAGAAGAGGGAGAGAAACAGAATGAGAAGCAACTGTGTGTCTGTGACAGCATAGATATACTGTTAGCTGCACATAAATTCTTACTGCAGCTCCAATTTTACAGGTGGGAACTGAGGTCTGATGCTGAAGAGTGGCTTGCTGAGCTCATAGTATAAGGAAGTAGAAGCTATTCATTTAAATCCTGCCTTAGTAATGTTGATGGACCTTCTTGTCAAACGACTTATAATTGGAAAAATAACAACACTATTAAATAAAAAAAGCAGTAGAAGACATAACAGGAGTCTATATAACTTGTAAAAGTTTACCACTTCTCCAATAATAATGGAGTGAACAAGAAATTTGTCAATCTAATCTTTTGGTTCTCTCAATTAGTACAAGGACAGATAGTTGTTTAGGAAGTTTAGAAGGAATTTGCTTGTTCTTTCAAGCACTTTTTCTAAGATATATTGTTTGTCTTGTCAAAAATGTAATTCAATGTACATGATCAAGCTTCTTAAAATCTTTTTCACAAACTAGGTCATAAGGATTTCTATTTTTTTTAGGTTTAAGGAGCCAATTTAAGAAAGTTCTTATGTTTGTTAGACTGATTTTTTTTTATCACTTTAATAATTTCTGGGCATATAGTTGTGTAACACCAAGTACACTCACATTGTTGCACACAGTCAAACATCACAGAGTCTGCTTCTACACATTTTGTCACCTTAAACTGAAACCTTAAGGACTGGGTGTGGTGGTGCTCATCTGTAATCCCAGCACTTGTTAGGCTATAAACAGGAGACTCACTACAAGTCCAATATAGTAGTGAGACCCTGAACACCTTGTAGACCCTTCCCTAAAATACAGAAAAGCAAAACAACTATATTTATTAAACAATAATCCTTCACTCCTGTCTTGCCCAAGTCCCCAGTAACCTCTATTCTACTTAACATTTCTATGAATCTGATGCAAGCAGTATCATACAACATTCACCCTTTAGTGCCTGACTTATTTTAATTTGATGTATCTTCAAGGTTCATCCAGTGGTACTATGTGTCAGAATTTCATTCCCTTTTGGGGCTGAATAATTTCCCATTCTATTCATGGACATTTATATTGTTTTGACATTTTGAGTATGGTGACTAATGGTGCTCTGAATATTGACATATACATTGTTCCCTACTAAAAGGACCTTTATACTATAGCAGTCCCACTTCCTCAGCTAAGGCTGACTACATGTTGCTTTGAGATTTTTTTCACTAAATAATTCATGTACAAGTATTTCCCTCTGGATCACTCCTTGTCCTGGTGTCCTGCCCTTTTACCTGTTCGCCCATCTTTTTCCACCCCTTCTCCAAACTATCAAGTCCTCAGAATTGACAAGCACAGAAAGGCACATCACATAGACACAAGACATGGAACTTGATTAACAGTGAGACTCAGATAATGAGTTTGTTTCTTCCTTATACCACATGTCACCTTCTAGCTGCTATTGTCCCAGGCTTCTCATTAGCACCTTATTATTATGCTCTTCCATATAGCGTGTTTGTTTTTAAATTTCTCTGAAAAGTCCTGCTAACAAAATGTCACTGTGTGAATTCCAAGAACTTCTACTGCTATAGCATTGGAAATGTGTCTGAGGTCTCTTACAAAATGAATGGTTCAGCAATTAAGGGCCTGTACTGTCAAGTGGAACAAATAAAATGTAGTCAAGGAAAAATGACCAAGAGACCCACATTAAATTTATTTTCTTCTGTTGCTGCTTGTTAATCCCTAATTGCTAGCAGACAGGTAGGAGGATAAATTCCACAGCTATTGTCCTGGAAGAATATAATTTGAATGCCCAATTAATTATTGGTCTGTCATGATACTTAATTTAGATAAAGTAGCCCTCTAAGAAGCTTCTTTTTGTTTGACAGAGTCAAAAATTGCTTGTTCCAAAATCAGACATTGGAGACTCAATAATATCCTTTACCCTACTGCTCCTTACCCCATCCCTCACCCCTATATATAAAATAAATTTAATCTGGATGTATTGGTCATTTTTCCTTGACTACATTTTACTTGTTCCACTTAGCAGTACAGGGCCTTAGTTGTTGAGCCATATATATCTCATTATCACAAATCAGGTATGAGAAGATGAATGGAGAACCAGGTTCAGCATTTTCTTCTGACCTTCAACAGCTCTCTCCTCCTTTTACATGTGACATATCCTTGGGTAGGTAATGCTGGGTCCTACCTCAGTGGATTCTTCTGGAAGTGGCAATAGCAGATTTAAAAAGAGGAACCTTCCACAGTTTCTGGACAACTGTATTTTCTGAGAAGTTGCTGCCACATTCTTCTATTAATGCTGTCAAAGGCCTGCGCTAGATCAGGAAGAGCCACATTCTGCAGATGGCACTTCTCACACGCCTCTTCCCAGAGCTGCGGAGAGTCAAGATCAAGCTTGCAGCAACACCTCCTCCTCTGCAGCCACACAGCTCTCTGGTGGGAGTGCATTTTAGCACAGGAACAAGCAGCCAGTTGAGAAAGAGTCTTGCCAGAGCATGATCAAAAGCAGATTGACAGGAGATCTCCTGAGCAGTGTTCACACTCCAATCTGCCACCTTTGTCTCATGTAGAAGCATTAGAATTGCAGCTTGAAAGCCATTTGGCAGGATTTTCATCCCCCAAGAGCTACAGAAAAACTGCTAAAGGCCCTAGGATTAAAGTGATATATACCATGTAGGTACAAATCTGGTCTAACCACACTGATTTCAGGCAGAAGCTTTGGACCATAAGGGAGACTTCCCTTAGTTGTCTACTTTTTACACTGTCCTTGATGAACACCTCTTGGAAACAGACTAATTCTACTTTCTGAAAATAAGAAAATGGAATTTTTCTTCATGCTATTTAAAGTGTCCCAGTATAGTTTATAAACCTATAGTTTAGCATTTACTGCAAGGAAAACCTGAAATCATTTTCAATTACCTTTCCTAAAATAATTCTGAAGATAGTTCCAATTGCTTTTCACTTCCTTTAACTACTTCTCTCAATCTAGAAAGTTTTTATTTCTGTTTGTAAAAAAATAATTAGTACAAGCCAATGTGCTAATACTATCTCCCCTTTGCCAAGTGCTCATGATGCTAAGATTTACCGTAGACATTCATGCATGATTTACATACATTTGCTTGCTTCCAGCCTGAAAAGCAGTGGCAAGCCCTGGCCAAGGTCACAAGCACAACATGGCCAAGCAGGATTGAGTAATTGTTTGACTGCAGATCACAGCTGACAATGGCCACCACTTCCAGCGAGTTACAGTTGTTCAATTTTGTCAAATACATTTTCTTATAGGACTAATTGTGAGGATATGAATTTTTGGATAGTGTGAATTCTTACATTAGGAAAACAGGACCAGCCAAAATAAACAACCTTATGCTGCACCTCATACCCTAATATAAAAACCAGAGGAAGACCCAACCAAAAAAGAGAACTATGAGCCAATCTCTGTAATGGACTGAGATGCAAAAATCCTCAATAAAATACCAGCAAAGAGAATTCAGCAAATCATCGAGAAGATTATATATCATGACAAAGTAGGATTCATCCCAGGAATTTAAGGTTCAATATATGCAAATCAATAAATTTAACACACCATATCAACAGACCCAAAGACAAAAATCACATGGTCACCTCAATAGATGCAGAAAAAGTTTTTGATAAAGCCCAACACTCATTAATGACAAAAACCCTACAGAAAATCAGAATAGATGGTTTTTACCTCAACCTGATAAAAGCCATCTATGACAAACAATAGCCAACATTATACTGAATGGACAAAAATTGAAAGCCTTTACCTTAAAATCAGAAACAAGACAAGGATATATCCATAATCACCACTCCTATTCAATATAGTTCTGGTAACATTAGCCAAAAAAATTACACAGAAAAAGGAATATGGATCAGAAAGTAAGAAAATGAAATTATCATTATTTGCAGATGACATGATAATCTACATAGAAGAACCGAAAAACTTCACCAAAAGATTTCTGGATTTAATGATCAAATTTAGTCACATAATTGGATACAACATCAACACTCAAAAGGCCATAACATTCTTGTACATCAATAAACTCAGTGAGAGACAAATTAGAGGAACCACATCCTTCACAATAGCATCCAAATAAGTGAAATACTTAGTAATCAATATAACAAAGGAAGTAAACAATGTAAATATTTTTAAGTATTTTAAGTATTACAGTACTCTGAAAAATAAATTGAAGAGAATTTAAGAAAATAGAAATATATTCCTTGCTTGTGGAGAGGAAGAATCAACATTGTGAAAATGGTCATACTCCAAAAAGAGCTATACAGATTCAAAGAGATCCTGATCAGTTTACTATTAGTAAAACTCAAAGATCTAGAGAAAACATTCCTAAAATTCATCTGCAATGAGAAAGGACCTAGAATAACAAAAGCAACCCAAGGCAAAAAAGGCTTCTTGGTGCATCATAATTCCTGACTTCAAATCACACTACAAAGTTCCTGTAATGAAATCAGCATGGTACTGGTGAAAAAAAAGAAAATAAAAGACCCAGGGATCAATAGAACAGATTAGAGGATGCAGAAAATATTGCAAACACACTCAGCCACCTTATCTCTGACAAAAGTGCAAGACATGTTCCCTGGAAGAAAAAAGGTCTCTTTAATAAATTGTGCTGCTAAGACAGGCTGTCCACATACCAAAGACTAAAACTAAATTCCTGCACCATGCACTAAACTAGAGTCAAAATGGATCAATACCTAAATATTAAATAGAAACCCTAAATCTACTCGAAAAGAAAATAGATGGAAATCTTGAAGATATACGGGTAGGCAGAGTTCATGAATACAATCCAAACTGCATGGAAAATACTTTAAAGAATCAACAACTGGGATCTGGTCTTATAGAAATGATTTTGTATGTCAAAGGAAATCACCAGCAGGGTAAAAAGAAAAGTCATGAATAAGAAAAATGTTTAGCCAACTGTCTCTCAGATGAAATACTTATATTTAGAACATATAAAGATTTTAAAAATCAGGCTCAAAAATTTAAAGACCTAATCCAAAAAGGGGCATCTGAGATGAATTCAAACTTTTCAGATGAGGAACTACAAATGTCAAAGAAATATATGAAAAAGTGTTCAATGTCATTGGTCATTTGAGTGATGCAAATTAAAACAACACCAAGATTCCATATCAGCCAACAAAGAATGGCTAGCATAAAAAAGTCAAGCAGTAACAAATGTTGGCAAGGCTGTGGGGATAAAGGAACACTTTTCCTCTGTTGGTGGGAGTGTAGACTGGCATAACCACTGTGGAAATCAGTGTGGAGATTCCTCAAAGCCTAGTGATAGAAGTCCCATTCAACCCAGCTATTCACCTTCAGAGTATATTTCTGGTATTGAAACATCATGCCACAGTGATATATGTGTACCCATGTTCATAGCAGCACAATTTGTCATAGCTAAATTTTGAAAACAACCAAAATGCCCATCAACTGAGGAATGCATAAAAAAAGATGTGATATTTTATGCAATGGAGTATTACTCAGGTATAAAGAAAGATAAGCTCAAGGCTTTTATAGTAAATGGATGCAAGTAGAGACCATTCTCATAAGTGAAATAAATGAGACCTGCATGTGTAAAATCATATTATCTCTTGATATTCAGACAGATAGTCAGGTTAAGCTCAACTGGCTAAGTTATAGGGTAATAATATCATTAAGCTTCTCTTCTGGAGGGTTAACAACTTAAGTTTGCAGACCAAAAATTAAAGAAAAGGAAGGGCTACAAGGACAGCCAACATTTTGGTCCTAGCCTTTCAAGGTCACTGCGGACTCAGGATGTAAGACAATCCGTACTATACTATCCTGTAACTCAGTGATGTCCCAAATATTCTGACCAAGGAGATTATGGAGCCACAGAGGAAAGTGATCAGTGATGTAGAGGGTGCCTAAGGAGAGTCACATGGAGGGAAAACATTTTCTCAGGCTTTCACAGAGAGCAAATTGGTCAAGCAATGGCAGTGACTAATCCACATGGCTGACACTGACAAAGGATCTGCAAACTGTGGTATAGGGTTTCAGGGTAAATCCTGAGGGGATTTGACTGACTTTGTCAGATACAAAAGTTACATTTCTTGTTACGTAGGTCTTTCTTTGTCTTGGTCTTAACTATCCAGCAGAAAAGTATAATAATGAGGTATGAAAAGTAAGGCCATATTAATATGCTGAGCTGTAAAAGGCTCAACAACTTCTGACCTTGCCAGTCCTACAGATAACCCACTTCTATTGTGGACTACTGGAGTATATTGGATTATTTTGCTGAATTCATGCACCTATAATATTTAAATGGCAATGGAATACCCATCTCTGACAAAACTAAACAAAAAAAGGGGATACAAATGAAGGACCCATTCTGTATATAATAGTTAGGATAGATATACAGCCTTATTTTCTTAAATCAATGAATAGAGAGATTTGTTTAATAGTGTTTGTAGACAGGATATCATGTCTGCATCTTGTTCTATGCATAACCACTACGAAGACAATAATATGTAATGTGTTAATTATTGAAACTGTCCTAGTAATTGGTTTTGAAAATGTCTCATTGCTATTTGTTTCTCAATAAAATTAATAAAAAATAAAGAACAATTTATATTGTATAATTATATTATGATTATATAATTATATATGATTATATTATATACAATATAATATATATCACATAATTTTAATATTAGAAATAGTTTCTAATTTCATTTTGCTTTTTTCTGACCTGACCTGACCTGAGTGTTATTTCAAAATTTGTTGGCTGGGCATGGTCATGCCTGCCTGTAATCCCAGCACTCTGGAGGCTGAGGCAGGAGAAGCACCGTAAGTGTGAGACCAGTCTCACGTACAAGGTGAGTTCAAGGCAAGACCAAACTTCACAGTGAAACCCAGTCTCAGAAAAGATAAGAAATAGGAAGAAAGCAAAAAAGAAGTCATTTAATTTACAAGAATAGAGAATTTTCCTCTATGTTATTGTTTTTATTGATTTCTATGTTAATCCTTTTTCCATTTGAGAAAGGTCTATCTCTACCTCCTATTATTTTTGTTTTGTTTTTTATACTGTGTTTCTAATATATGAACAATCATGTGATATTAAAGTTTTTGTGTCTGATTTATTTCAGTTAATAGTTTGCTATCATTCTTGCCTTGAAATATTTTATTATTATCACAGTTTCATTGCGATACATCTTTAAGTGATTTTCTTCATGTTTTTCTACTGGTACTGTATTGAGTTTCCCGGATTTGTCAGTTTAATATTTTTATCAAATTACAAATATTTGGCCATTTATTTTTCAAAAGGTTTTTCTCCTCAACTCTCTCTTTTTGAAATTTTAATCACACATATATTATAGCATTTGGTATTATCTCACACGTCACTCTAGCTCTGTTTGTTTTTCTGTTATTTTCAAGGTTCATTTCAAATACTTTCATAACTATGTCATCAAGTTCACTGTTGTTCTTATCTACTGTGAGTTCTACAATTTTCTTTTCAGGTGACCTTTTAGTTTCCATGTATTTTTATATGATCAGTTTCACTTATTCATGTTTCATCTGACCTCTTTTAGCATATTTATGATAGTCATTCTGAAATCATTCTCCACTGATTTCATCTTCCCGTCATTTCTCAGTCTGTTTTCTTTTGTAGCTCTCTCTGCAGAGTTTTGTTAGTTTTCATGATTAATTGTCTCACTGTTACTATGAGATTAAAAACAAATCTTTCCAAATGTTTGCATCATATATACTTCTTTTTTTTTCTGAGTTAAGAAGGTATTTGATTATTTTCACATAGGATGTAGTTAGAATGGGGTTCGGATTTACGGGCCAGAGTACAAGTTACATGAGTGTGTTCACTGTGTGGATTTTTTTATTATTAATTTTATTGAGAAACAAATAGCAATGAGACAGTTTTAAAAGAGGTTAGTAGGACAGTTACAATAATTAATACATTGTATATTGTTGTCTTCATAGTAGT
>NDGN011329883.1:0-10439 GCA_002564285.1 Tympanoctomys barrerae
TTCTCATATGTCCTGAGTCTTAATTGACCTTGGAAGACTAGGGCCAAAATGTTGGCCTTCCTTCAGCCCTCCTTTTTCTCTAATTTTGGTCTGCAAACTTAGTTTGTCAACCATCCAGAAGACAAGCTTGTTGTTATTATTGAACAACGTAGGCGGTTAAGCTTAACCTCACTATCTGTCCGAACATCAAACATCTTAGGCATAACATAGAACAGGTATTTTTCATCAAGTACTGATATATTGAACTTTAAGTCCCTACAGAATATGATGAAGAAACATTTAAAAATTAGAATATATTTTTAAAAATAGGTATAAAGAATTATATACGTCTTATGTTTACAAATAAGTCCAAAAATCTAACCATGTACAACCTTGAAGCAGGACAGTCCCACAATATTCATTTTCCTTTCTCTTGCCCAAAAGACACTAACTTTAAATATAAAGGTATAAACATAATTATTTTGATCACCACATATTCACATTTATTTTATTTCAATTTGAGCCAAAAGAATGAAATTTTGTAAAACTATACACATACAGTTCAAAAGCTTTTCAAGTTAAACTTAACTCTTTCAAACCACAAATTTTCACTATATTTTCAAGTATATTTGTAATAAAAGAAGCTAAAATAACAAGAATTTGATGGACAATAATTGAACTAAAAATTTTAAGAGAATGGTGTATTGTATCATTTCCCTTAAATTCACAAAAATGATGTGAATATATATCTATGCAAATATTTGTAGTAACTTCTATATTAAATATTTTATAAGACTTTAATTGAAATATTTTATTAATCATCAGTGGTTGGAGAAATCCCATTGGGTTGTTTTCTTGTGCTTTTTTTCTTTTGTTTTTAAGGCAGTTTCTCACCATTTAGTGCGGGCTGGCCTTGAACTTGCTGTGCAGCACAAGCTAGTCTAGAGCTTGTGGCCATCCTGCTGCTTCAGCCTCCCAAGACTATGTCCGGTTGTGATCACTAGTATTCTTATAATGAAGATATGGGTATCATTGAGCTTTTTAGTGGGAGGAAGTATGCTAATTTTCATAAAACACCATAAATGTCAAGGTTGACAATCCTATTACAAAAGCCAGGTTGACAAGTAAAAAGCATAATAAATTTATTTAATCAAATTTTGTATGCTGTGAAGCATTTATAAATGTAGACACAAGGATCCAGAAGAATCTCTCTGTAATTATGAGTAGGTTCAATGAATAAGGTGCTGCAAAACGGAAAGGTGACTGGATAAATGGGCGAAACTACTGCTGATAGACTAGACTGGGCAGGGAAACCCAGAGAGGCTCCTCTGCTCTCATCCTGCTTGCCACCTTCTTCCTCAAATTTTAAGCAGATCTCCCTGCAAAGAGAGCCTTCAGAGGAAATGGGAGAGAATGAGGTTTCTAGGTTATGTGGCCTGCCTTGCAGAAAATGTTTCCAGTTTCTGTGATTCACTTTGGGGAAGAGCAGCTCCAGTTTCCATAGCAAACTTGGGGAATGAATATGGGGAGGGATGCAAAGAGAGAAGAAAATCAGAAACCTCGGGCCAGGGAGATGGCTTAGTGGAATAAGTGGTTCCCTGGCAAGCACGAGGTCCTGAGTTCAATCCCCTGTTATGGGGGTAGGGGGGTGAGGAAAATAATAGAAAATCAGAAACCTAGATAGTCAGCACCGAAGTGTCATATTTTAGGGTACCTTGTTCTGAGCCTAGACAAGCATCAGAGTGCACAACCTCAAAATATGATTGTAGTAGACAAGAATCTACTACCCCAAGATAGCTTTGCATACATATTCTAAGCAATATTCTTTTTTGTGTAATTTAGGGAAGGACCTTCCAAGTGCTGGGGTTACAGGCATGCGCCACCACCCCAAGTCTCAATTGCCCTCTCAACATGCCCTAAGGGCGGGGCTGACCCAGCAAGTCCTGGGATCAAACACCCAGCCCCTGAGCCTGCTTGCAGGTGCTTTAATCCCCTGAGGTAGTTGGCTGGCCCTTCTAAGAAATATTCTTAAGAGGTCGTATTGAAGAGGCAGGAATTGCTCTGAAAAACTACACTTCGTTTTGGAATGTTTACAACTGTAAAGGAAATTTTCATTAGTAAAAGACATCTTTATCAGAAAGTGAGCTACTCTTTGATAACTTCTTACATGAGAATTTGGTAACATGCACTGTTGTATTTCCTCTCCTGATCCTCCCATAATTTATCTCTACTTCAATCCCCTAAAATTTTCTGCAGCTCAGTGTTATGCATGCATCAATTCTTCTGCTCTTCTGCGAATATAGTTTCTGTGGGGCTCACACAGATAAGAGTGTTTAGTTAAAATGGTTGTTCTCCTATTAATTCTGTTTAATGTCAGTTTAACTTTTAGTCATATCAAAGAATTTACAAAGTGAAGGAGGCACTTTCCTTCCACTACAGTATTAAGGATTAAGAAATGGCTGGAAGTTAACTACATGGCTGTACAGAGAGTTGTAATTTAGAAATAAATACAAATAACATATAAGTAATACATAATTTTATGTAAAGATAAAAGCAGAAACTACTTAAGCAATAGTTACACAGATCATGTAAAATTACCTACACTTCCACTGTTTCAGCTAAGTTTATTTTAATTTGTGGCTGAAATGGTCATATATGTATGTACAGATAAATCTGAAAAGTTACACATGAAGTAAGATTAAAATAGATTTCAAAAAATAAAAGAATGAGGCATGATAAAAAATATATTGTCCTTTCTATGGACTCTTATTGCTTATATATTAACATCCCCACAAAGCCTTATGAATTCACAGATAGGGCTTTGGGCTGTGTCATGAGAGTGCGATAATAGATTAATTCATTGATTGAATTAGCATAGTTCTACATATAATAAAGGATTTACTGCAGAGGGAAGGCCTACCTTGGGTGTGGGTGGCACCAATAAGTAGGCTCGTAGCCTCAATAGAATAGAGGGAAAGAAGCAGGGCTCGCTCCATTCTGCTTGCCACACCAGGAACTGTATCTTCTCTGTGATGTGCTATGGCTCCACTGTCATGCTGCCCTGCCTCAGAGCCAGCTAGCTGTGGACTGAAACCTCTACAAACGGTGAGCTTTCCACTTTCAACTTGGAGATGCTCGCATTTTCTTCAAGAAAAGGGAATGTGACTAAGACATGAACTAAGTCAAAACTAAATTTTTATCATAAGAAATACATTGCTATGTTTCTTTAAATCATTGCTAAGTAACAATTGTTATTCAGCTGTTTGGTGACATTTTTAAATTCTCAACTATTTTCCATTGTTTTCTGTGGAAATTGTTTACTTTTCAAAGAAAATTTTGAAGAAAACATGTGGAAATAATCGTGCCTCAGGCAGTATGGAATATTCAAGCAATGTCATAAGACAGTGACAAACACATGCTACAAGAAGGGTAAAAAACATGGCTGAAAAGCAACATTTGAAATATTATAGCATTTTCATTGGTCTTTCAGTTACTCCAAACGTTTACTTTTTTTTTTTTTTTTTTTNCGTTTACTTTTTTTTTTTTTTTTTTCGCGGAACCATGCATTAAACTCAGGAGCTTGCACTTGCTAAGGAAGTGCTTATTCTACTGAGCCATCTCCCTGGCCCCCAAATTTTTGATAAAGTAGAAACTGCCTTCAGTTTTAGCTTAATCCATACTTCTCAAAGGCAGTTATAATAATCAGGATTTTCTTTCATATTGTTGAAGATAGATTTAGCACATTGGCTGGCTGGGCTAAGCTGGCAAGGTATGACTTCTCAGTGAGTAGCCCAATGGACTCACACTATTTGATGTTGGAAAAAATGTTGATGTCTCCACAGGAATAAATCAAATGTAGCAAAAAATACTCAGAGTGGAGTTTCCTTGAGTTAGTGAGATCTTCTGAGTTAAAATTCAACCATGTCAACACTTGAAATTTTCCTCAAAATCACTTGAAAGAGCAATCATAATCTGTACCAAAAAATGTCCTAGATATGATCACCTCCTCTGTACACTAATGTACTTATTTGCCACAGTGCCCAACTGTACTAGCTATTGTTTTTAAAGTGGTGTGTGTGTGTGTGTGTGTCTTGAACACTCAAACATGATTTATTTTTGCTTATAGATTATGGATATGTAATAGTGCTTATCTACAGTAATAAAACTATTTTTTCTGATGATGAAGCTCATTTTTGTAAGTACAAAACTCATAACTGCAGTATGCATTTACTTACAGATAGTATTGGTTTTCTGTCAATGAATTAATTTAAAATACAGAAGCTGACTAAACAAGTAGGGCTTGATTCTGTCACTGTGTGGGAAATGACTTTGATGTAAAGGTAAACTCCAGATATGTTATTGAAGAAAAGCTTCCCCAGTGGGTACAGAACAGACACATATATAGATCTAATTACAATGTTCACATCACATGGTTTATTATATATATATATATATACATATATATATGAATAATATAAAATATGAAATAAAGAGGGAAAGAATTGGTTAACACATTTATGACAGTGTCTATGTGCAGTGGGAAGAACAGAATATCTGAATTCATGGGCTACAAAGTTCAGTTATCCTGTCTCTGTGACTTTCTTGGACAATATGGGTGCCAGAATAAGAGTTGAGAGTCAAACAAGGTGACCAACTGGCGGGAAATGCCGTGGTTGAAGGGCACGTTCTTGCAGTGACAGAGTGGCAGACGGACAAGAGGGCCTGGCTCGTAGCTTTCACTTGCAGATTTTCTTGCTGCACAACCACAAGCTTTCTAGGAGCTTCATGGGCATAGACAGAACTGTCAGGGCCCAAATGGATGTCAACAGTGGATGACTGCATGAAGACCTCATGAATAATGAGTGTTTCATGTGTCTCATGTATGTTTAATGTTCCGATTTTACTCAGTGCCTCTGGTGTCTCCTGCATACTCAATTCCTCATGCATAATCTGTGTCCTTGGTGCAACCATTACTCTCTGCTTGACTCATAGTGCTCTCCTCCTGGGTGTCTTATCTGTACTTACAGTTTATGAGTTTCATCCAGGTTTTCCTGCTAGAATTAGTCTCCAGCAAGTTTGGGTTATAAAATTTTCCTTCAGCTATCAATTCATGAACTGCTTTAAACCTGCTACATTAAAGAGCATTTTCAAAAGCTATATAAAGAAAAATATGTGTCTAGATATGTTTTCATGACTGTGGGGAATGGGGAGTGTGTGCAGAGACAACTAGATATCAAGGAGTGGGGTGTACATATTTACATGTAATTTTGCAAAAGTGGCTTAAATAGATCTGATTAAAATTGAGAGGAGAGTTACAAGTACATAAATGTGATAGGAATTTTTTTTAAAAATTAGCACAATAAAATTAATTGATAAGAAGTTAAGAATTAAAAGTATTTCAAAGCCATTATTTTTAAAAGAATTAAATTACCGGAAACATCGAGTTATTTTATAAAATTAAATGTGCATTAAAATTAAATGTGTGATGTTAAAATTTTTATCTTTTCGTCTCTTGAAATAAAAGTATACTATTTTAACATAGCTGTATCTTCTGCTTATGTTACAATAAATATTCATATTTTTGAGGAGAATATTTTCTTTACCGGAGACTATATTCCGGAGTATTTTCCTCTATTTAGACATCAGGTAGAAAGAAGATGATTCATCAGTTTGGAAGAAAAGGAGAAAAAAGTACTGTCATCAATATATCTTATCAAAATAATATGCAAATGAAACTCTGTTCTAAAGAGTGTTATTTTCCCCTACACTTTTATCGGTGCATACTCACCTTTCTTTCTGTTGGCTTCGTACATGTCCACAGCATAACTAGTTCACAGTCCTCAACCCCTTTCTGGTCCACTTTCCTTTCTCCTTCCACATTTTTGGGAAGGCTTTCAACGGTAACATGTCTTTTGATCTTATTCATGACTCCCTTACCCTCCATTGTATGTATCCCACTTTTTCCTTATTCTTAATAAGGAATTAAGAATAATTCCCTTGCACTTTGTTGCCATCTGTTTCAGATTTCACACGTTAGTGGAATCTTAAAATACTTGTCTTTCTGATTACTTCACTCAACATGATGATCTCTCCAGATCCACCTATTATTCTGTAAGTTATAAAATTTGATTCTTTTTTATCCATTTGGCACAGGGTCTCACTGTGCAGCACGGACGCGCAGTGATCCTTCCTGTACTGAGCCGCCCCAGCGCAGGGATTTCAGGTGTGCGCGAAGAGCGGAGTCTCGGCAGCCTGCTCAGTGCACCCTGGGATGGAGCTGGCACGGCGAGTGGTGCCAGGGTTTTAATTCTTTTTATGACTGAATGATACTCTAATTTGTGTATATACCCCATTTTCTTTATCATTTTGTTTCAATTTTAAATGTTTCGCTTCATTTTGCTGTTTCTTTCCATTTTGTTTCATTTTATTGCTGAAAACTAATCGTATCTTCTACTGCTGTATAAATGGGGTGGAATTTTTTTTTTTTTGGAAAATTTTAAAATGTGTAAGGATGTAAATTATGATTTTCCCCATGTATTAAATGTATACATCTCAACAAAATTACAAAAAGAGCATGTACAGTCTTTTTAAATGCTATTACAGTTAGTATTGATGGCCATGGAGATGCACACCTATAAACTTCACACTGAGGCTGAGAAAGAAGGATTGTTGAAAGTTATAGGCTGGCCTGAGCTACATAGTGAGATGCTATCTCAAAAAACCAAAACAGCACAAAACAAAGTAAGCAATAAAATGAGCTGGTAGAGCAGTATTTTCTTAGAATTTGCCTTATTAGTACTCAGGAATAGCAAACTATATTTACTAGAAGTTGCAAAGTAGAATATTAGATCACTTTTTATGAAAAAAATTTAATTTTGCCTAATTGTGCTTATATAGTTTGTATTAATTGCTTATTTACCTGACATCTCAGATATTATTTTATTAAAATAGGATGCTTTTCATCCTCGTATGGTAAATTTTCTCTTCTCTTTCAAATTGAACTATATTTCAAATTCAGCATTTCATATATATATATATAGAGAGAGAGAGAGAGAGAGACAGACACAGAGACAGAGAGACAGAGAGAAAGGAAAGATATAAAATATAAAATTGCCTCTATTGCTTACATAGAATTCTCTCATAAATCAATTCAGCCTTTCTTGCGGGAAAATTTTGGATTACAAATTCATTTACTTAAACAGGTGTAAAGCCATTCTGAATGACTATTTTCTCTTGAATTATCTTTAGTAGTTTGTGACATTCAAATAATTTATGAATTTCAAAATCACCACATTTGTTGAAATAAGGTTATTAATAACATTATTCTATCAATCTTAGGAACTCCACATTGATATGGAGTGTCATCATTTTTTTAATTTTTTACTCTTTCCTTATAGTTTTACTGATTTCCTTAAGTGTTTTAAGGAAACACCATCCAGATACATTGGTTTTCCCCTAGAGTATTTGGCTATATTTGTTGCTTAATTGCTCTTTGGTCTCCTGTGCATCGCATTTTTGTTTGTTTATACTGCTCTCTTTTTGAGCTTTACTTTTTAAATCTTATTTTATGTATTTATTTGGTACAGGGTCTTACTCCCCAGTTTGGACTCATAGTGGTCTTCCTATATCAGTCTGCTCAGTGCTGGGATTACAGGTGTGTGCCACCATGCCTGGTTTCAGTGGCTGACATTCCATAGGCAGGCACAACAAGTGGCGCCAGGGATCAAACTTGGGTCATAGCACTTGCCAGGCAGGAACTTAGACAGCCAAGGTATCTCTTTGTCCCCACTGCCCAGATTTTCTAAAATTTACATGCTGATATCATTGTTTCGATATCACTCTTTGTTTTTTTTTTCCATTAGGAGCATTTGAATCTACAAATTCCCTTTATTCAATGCTTTAGACATATCTTGGCGATTTTACATGTCGTGTCTCTAGTTTTTTTGTTTAAAACTTTTGTAAATCCCCTTTACTTTTTAACCTCTGAGGTAGTTAGAAGTTTGCTATTCAATAAAGCATTATTTTTAGAGAATTTCCAGATGTTTTTATTAGTCATCATATTAAATATTGTTTTGAAATTTTATAGGGACAGAAAATGAATTAAGTATGTAAATAACCTTTAGATTATTGATTGGGAGATTACATTTGTATAAAATATATGGTAAAATATACTATAGGTGGTAGTATTAATTAATTATTTTACTATCACAGCATCTGTGATTTCATAAAATTTTACTATAAATTTTCCTAATAAATTTGTTTTGATTTTAAAAAGAAACAAAAGCAATAGATATTGCAGCCTTTGGAAAGAGACTATATAAAGAATAAAAGGCCAGTATAATAACGTTGTCTTACATTTTGAGGCCACATCAAGAAACCTCATGTGCTTGGAGGTGAATAAATACTCTGCATATATAAGTAGAAATGGATCTCAGAGAGCAAATTGCTGCAAAACCAAATTTAATTCATGTTGAAATATTTGAAAGACATGTCAAAAAGTCACAAATTTCAGAGACACCACAAGGAGCCAGTTTACTTGCTTCAGTGTAGGATCCAACTACACAATCAGAAGCACTAGCTGATGAGGCACATGCCTCCCAGAGCAGCCACGAAGTGCACAGAGATAGCCCTGGTGGGCTCCCCTGAAGCAATGTCTACTGCGTGGAAGAGAGCTCATCATTAATTTAGAGCTGGGATCATGCTATTTTACAAATTTTATTTTCCTGTACTTGTATTTGGACTAGTAGAAGAATTAGATAATTAGGACCTCAAAGTAGACACTGTTAGATCTTATAAAACAGAAGCTCAAAGGATTGATCAGAGAAGTTAGAGAAATTTCAGAGGTATTTCATCAAATAGGAATTATTTTTGCGGAACCAGGGATTGAACTCAGGCCCTTGAGCTTGCCAAGCAAGCACTTATTCTACTGAGCTCTTTCCTGGGAACCAATAGAAATGTTCGAAATTAATAATTTCTGATAAAAAACACGGTTTGTTCATGGCATATTTCAGATTGTGTAAAGTAGATGTTTTGTCTGTCTTTCTGAATGTGTTATTTCATATTGTGGTATTTGTAGGTGATAAGATATGCTTTATTTTCTATATTTTAAAATCTATATGCTTTAGATTATTATTTTGATCATATAATAATTTGTAATATCATATTGTTCAGAATAATTATTAAATCAGTGATTGGCCAAAGAAAAAAAACTTTTGATGTGGTTTTCTTGAGTCCTTTTATATATAATATTTCAAAGGTAAAAATGTTATAGCAACTTTCATCAATTTTATTCATTCTATTTTTAAAGACAATAAAAATAATAGATAAAACATTAGAACAATACGGAATTTCACAAAACAAGATAGGAATTCAACAATGATTGTTATATTGCACATTGTTGTCTTCAAAGTAGTTGCTCAGATTACCATATTTAAACACTTAAAAATTTGTGAAAATAAAAAAAATATGCAGTAGTTGCTCCTTTCAATAAGCAAATAGAAATTAGAGTGTAATCATCCTAGCTATCATGTTTTCCCCACTTCTTCATTTTTTTCTCTTTTCTTTCATCCCAGTTGTTCTCTCCTTTGAGCACTTTCTTTATTGTATCTATTGTACCTCTTAGATTTTATTTACTCTTTCAGATTCTTATACTAGGGAAACTATATGATGCTTAAACAGTCAGGACTGACTTATTTCACTTATATCTACAGCCTATAGTTACATATGTTTACTTATATAGTCTTCAAGTTTACATATGACAGATTGTGCTGCTAAAAACATAGATGCACATTTATCACTGTGGTACGTTTTCAGTTCTTCTGGAAAAATACTCAGATGAGGAATAGTAGGGTTGAATGGGACCTCTAATCCTAGTTTTTTGATGACTCTCCATACTGATTTCTACAGCGGTTGTACCAGTCTGCACTCCCATCAACAGGGGAGAAGGGTTCCTTTTTCTCCACAGCCTCTCCAGCATTTATTATTGGTTGACTTCATGATGACAACCGTTTTTTCTGTGGTGAGATGGAATGTCAGTGTTTTAATTTTCATTTCTTGCATGACAAATGATGTTGAACCTTTTTTCATTTATTTATTTGTTATTTGTATTTCTCAATCTGAGAAGTGTGTATTATTCTTAGATGCCTTGTTTTTGGATTGGGTCTTTGAGTTTTGTGATCCTGACTTGCTTTAATTTTTTTATATGCTATAGGTAGAAGCCATTTGTCTAAGGGATAATTGGCTGAGACTTTTTCCCTATTTTTGGGTTTTTGTTCAAATTGTTGTTATTTTTGTTTGTTTGTTTGTTTGTTTTTGTGGAACTGGGGATAGAACTCAGGACCTTGCGTTTGCCAGGCATGTGCTTATTCTACTGAGCCATCTCCTCGGCCCCTATGTTGGTATTTTTTTTTCTAAAAAATAATTTTATTGAGAAACAAATAGCAATGAGACAGTTTCAAAGA
>NDGN011329894.1:0-14446 GCA_002564285.1 Tympanoctomys barrerae
TTAGTCCTGGAGGAAGTAGTTTCTCTTTCATCAACTATACTTTCTCTCTCTCTCTCTCTCTCTATATATATATATATATCCACAATGAAATACACACAGTAAAAGCATAATTAATGTAGCTCAACTATGGCCTTTTCTGGGCAGGTGGCCATGGAGCCATTAAAGGCTGCTACCTTCTTTGTGTTCTCCCAAAGTCTCCTTCCCTGTGATGGATGGGCCTCCTCAAGCTGGTTCCAGGCCACTCCCTGGGGCATCTGCACATTAAGGTCTCTAATTTCTTTTCGCTTTTTCATGTCCTTTCTTGCTAGATGCAGTTCTTTTCATTTAAATAAATGGTGCAAGTTCCGGTGAGATACCTCATCAGACTAAACACCTACTTAGGAAAGTGCAGGGACCACGGTTCAATCCCTAGCACCACATGCCACACAAACCCGTTCCCACTGAGCAGGCCACCAAGATGGAGTGGTAGCAGATACCTGTAATCCCAGTGCTGGGGTGGCTTGGAAGGAAAGAAACTCTTTTTTGAAATATTTTTAAAAGATTTCTCTTTATGATCAGTGCAGTATCACAAGAAGTAATCATGCTTTTCTCTCACCTTTTGCAACTGTATTTCAATGTAAATTCTATTTCATTAGAATGTCTCATTTTTCTGGCCAGTTTCCTTCAGTTCCTGTAAATTTTGATGATTCATGCCAGTCCATGAAAGAAATATAAACAGAAATTGAAGATCAGTAGGTCGCTAAACCCCACATAAAAGTAAGCACAACCTTTTGTAAGAAACAATTAATCATCCTACTTCACTTCAGAGTATTTTCAAAAGCTGACTCAGTAAGTAAAGCATGATTTTTTTTTTCTTTCTGTCCTTGGTGTTTTGTTTTGGATGAAGTCTTGCTCTGTTTTCAAGTCCAGGTGACCCCATTCCCCAATCTCCTGAGTTCAAAAGATCCTCCTGCCTTAGTCTTCCATGTAGGACAACAGTACTATCCCCACCTGGCTTAAACCATGGTTCTTAGAAGAAATATGAGTAGTGTACTACTTTTAACTTTTAAAGCTCAGAGTTTGAGTTTTCAAAAGAACAAAGGAAAAATGAAATAAAAGCAGATTTTCCTTACCAGTTTTGTCTCATTATGTAACATAAGAATTCAACTCCTTTCTTAGCACTCTCTTAACAATCAATATGAGTTCTTTTTGATAGAAGTATTAATTGTAGCAATTAAACTATAGACACTGGTTTCATAGTATACCGTATCTCAAAAGTAGAGCCTTACACAAAACACATTTTTATTCAGTTTAGCCAATTAAATTCAAGGAAAATTTAGTGTATCATAATGTTATGATATTCTACAGGAAGTACTAGAAATGGAAAACTATACATGAATGTTTTTTTTTTCAACATTCAGGAACAGGATAGTTAATTATGTAAGAAAATCATTGGAATAAAAGACAAGTGATAGTTTACAAATATTTCTGAAATAAAACATTGACCTAAAGTGAGCCACCAACATATAAGCCTTATAGGGAACTGAGTTACATAAAAATATTATAAGCAGCCAAACAGGGCCAGGCCTTCAAAGGGCCCAATAAGGAAGGAAAGATACCTTACAACTGTGCGAGAGATAGGCACATTTGATGTGGGACAGACCTCAAGATGAAGGATAAAACAAGTGAACCTATATGCTTCCCTAGGGGTGGACATCAGGGATTGATATTCTAAGTAGATATCATACACCTTCCAGGAAAATTCACTTCATTATGCATGTCATTAGAGAACACAAATGAACTTGTTCCAGGTATCTTTCAGATTGAAAGTTTCATTTCCCTCTATCAAAAGTATAAGATATATTCTCAAAGAAGAAATATTTAATTAGGATCATAAAGGAGGAATAGAAATTCTCTAAAGTGGAGCAGAGTAAGATTGAAAACTCTGTAAGGTTGAAAGATAATTCATGACATCAAGTAGCATGCCAAACTAGAAATATATTAGAAGGTGAAAGGGGTGCAGACTTATAGTTGGAATGATATATGGAGCACAGGCCAATATATGTTACTGTAAGGTGACAGTGTATCAAAGTTAAGCTTTACCTTAAGAAGAGGTGACCACTGAGGAGACTGGAAACCTAAGCAGTGGAAGCACAAACAGGATGATTGACTCTATTGGCTTTCTGTAGGGGACGGGATACCAGGATGTAAGGCCCATGGATCAAGGTGAAAGTGGAGCTTACCTTATATCACCAGGGAGAGAATGAAAATTTGCATTGTCTTTGGTAATTTGCAAGAGTTTTTATTAAAAGATACTGAGGAAGAAATATAGATTTCAATGACCCATGAGATATGTGAAAGGGAAACAGAAGGGGATATAGAGGAATGAAACTCTCAACCTGAAAGAGTTCTGGGATGAGTTTATGTCCTCTAAAACAAAAGAAAAAAATTTAGCAACAATATACATTAAGAACAGGATATTTTTAGGGGAAAAAAAAAACTTCTGTCCAAGAAAGGGACAAAAGGGTACCTAGTGGATTGCCCAGAACCCTGCCTCATAGAGCAAAACCATGATATGAGGCAGGTCTAATGTGAAAAACATGGAACTCACAAATAAAGTGGGCCAAAACTATGTCCACTAATAAGATTAATTGCTCAGATAAAATTGATCAAATCAGGATCCAATGGGGACACCTATAATATTTCTATGTAGCTCAGCTGCCTACAATAAATGGACTGAGGGGCTTCCAAGTTTATGAAGGAATCCTAACATGATTGATTCAAAATAGGCTTGAAAGTGTTAAAAAGAAAGATTTTAAGTTTTATTTGGAAGAAGTTAAACTACATTCTGTACAGAAAAAGCATTTTGCTTTGCATTTGTAGATGAAATGTTCAAAAGTTACTGAATCCATATTACTTAATCTCATATTTCATTAATAGGAAATGTTACCTCTAAACTGAAGAAATTATTATTATTATTATTATTATTTTAATGTATTTGGTATAGGATCTCACTACACAGCTCGGACTGGTTGTGATGCTCCTATTTTCAGCCTCCCCAGGTCTGGGATTACAGGTGTATACCACCACGTCAGAACTCAGTGGCCTGCTCAGCATTCCTGAGGGGCAGGGCTGGCACAACATGTGGTGTCAGGGATCGAACCTGGGTCCCTGCACTTGTCTAAGCAGGCGCTGACTCCGCTAAGCTATCTCGCTGCCCCTGAACTAATTGTTAACTTGAATATTTGGTGGCGTCCAATATAGATACTTCAATTATAGTATCAAGAAAGACTTGTATTATTTCTATTTTTATTGAAGTTTCTTTCTATATATTGTTTAGAAAAAAAAGAGTAAAGAAAAATTAAGTATTTGCACAAGTTTCAAATTAATTCAGAATTAAAAAATTATTTAAGATTTGAATTGAAAATTTAAAAATACGATTTTTGAAAGCTTGATGCAGAGGTGAAATGAACAGTTGTTTCCACTACAGTCATAAGTGCCAGGCTCAGAAGTTGCACACTGGCACTGTCTTCTTCCTCACCTTCTTCTCAAGAGGCAATTTCATTATATTCTCTGAATGCAGAAAAGTGCTGATTTCATTAAGTTCTGACATTGAAAGACATCCCTTGTAAGTGCATTGCTGAATGTTACTATTTTAAACAGCAGAATAAAGAAAGCATTTAGCTGTATTTAACATGCGCATGCTCCCATCGACCATAACTTGAACACCTCATTGAGCTGACAGAGTTAAGAGAAGGCTGAGTTCACTTCATTGCTAGTTATTCAGGTGGATATGAGTTTCATTAAAATTATTATTGGTGAATTTTTTACATGAATTATTGAGATGAGTGCTTTCTTTTCACGTTCAATGTAACCATCCTGCTGCCCTCAGCACACCATAGGCAAAGAACAACAACCTTCCCCCTAAACTATGAGGAGGAAAGAAAAACCGTTTCTTGTACTACATTCTTTTCATATACAGACTGTATCATTAGTTGCCCAAATATCTCCAAATTGCCTTATTTTCTGTATGCTGCATTGTTTTAAGTGATTAATACAACAATAGCAAAATATATTGATTTGGTAAAATCTTTTCAATCTATAGATCCTATTTCATAGTTGAAAACATTGTATGTCAATAAATGAAAATAAACATTGCCAAGTATTATCAGCACATCTCATGATCATAATTGTCTCGGTCTTTGAAAACTAAGATTTGATCAGTGCCTTTTTAAAAGATATGATGGGGACATTATGGGCATTTGAAGCATTAGAGGGCATCTACAACTCATAGGCAAGAGCTCCCTGCTGTACAGTTTCACTCCACCCAGCTATGCCTGAGGTCGCATTTATTTTTCCAATTAGAAGTGATCTAAAAATTGATTCTATTCATTGTTTGCTTTTAATACTTTTGCTTAGCACAAAGGTATTGCTACTCAAATAGGATTTTCTCATTTTTCAAGACTACATGTTAATTCTAGCAAATAAAGAGCTGATATATTTAGGAACATGCCTCATCTTCAGGTGTAATTGTGTCACAAGCTGCGTCTGCACATACATTTATCCATCTGTGGGAAAGGACACAAATTAACCAATTTTTTTTCCTTCACTGTGAAATTTATAGTCACACATATTAAATGATGTTTTAAAACTAGGCTTATTTGAGTGGTACTCCTGTCCCAGTGTGATCATTTTTTCTCTCTTTCCTCTCCATAAAACATGGTAATGTTTCTTAAGAAATCAGAAAGTGAACTCCCTGGCTGAAATACAGTATGCTAATTGTCTCAGAATGACTGTATTACCAGTCGCTCACACCTTGTCCAGCTTATCCAGTATTCTCAACAACAAAAGTGCAGAGTAGGTACAAAAGTTCATCCATAGGAAAATAAATCCATTAGAAGTGAAAAAGAAAAATGCATTTCCTTCCATAGTTTCATGGACAATTTCAAAATAGCAAAGTAAAAGAGGGGGAAAGGAGACAAAAACTTTACAAGAATGTCACAATTTTAACGTTCTTCAGGAGTAAGCAACGCCTTTGCCCGAGAGAGGTCATGTTCAGTCATACACAAATGTCAGTTAGCAGAAGGCAAAATGAACCTCTAGCTTCATAACAGCAATGAAATGTTGCTCACTGTAAATGTCCCTATTGCCTTCTCTTTCATTTCTGTAACTATAGAAATATGCCCTGGGATATTCATTCTCTATTCTTTCATACATATAAACCATTAGAAGTTTTTTTCACAAAAATTTAATGAAAAAGTTACCTATCATTAAATATATATATATATATATTTACCTTTCTTGAATAAAATAAACCTCAAGCAGAAAAGTATAATTTCTCAGTTAACAAAGTATACAAGTACATAAAATTCAAAGCATAAATTTTGAAATTGGTAGCAGGGAGCTGGGGATATGGCTCAGTGCTATAAGCATCTTCCTGGCAAGCTCAAGGTCCTGAGTTCTATCCTCGGTATTAAAAAATAATAATAATAAATAAAATAGTGGTAGCAACTCCACTGACATCCATTAAAAAAATCTTCATGTTATTTATTTGAAAATGATTTTTTGTTTTGATGATTGAGTTTTCTATACTTTTAGGAATTTTTAATTTTTTATTCATTTTTATGAAAATAAAACAGCAATGAAACAGTTTCAAAACAGGTTAGTAAGACAGTAAAAATAATTAATACATTGTGTGTTGTTGTCTTCATAGTAGTTATTGAGAGGACAGGATGTAAACAAGTTATCTTATCTAAACAATATTAGATATAGGGGGAAAAAATTCCAAACCTGCCAGATATCAGGCATGAGTATGTGTTCTCTAAAACCGAAGAAAGAATTTTAAGAACAATGGAGGTTAAGGTCCAAATATATTTATTGGGGGAAAGAGCGCTTTTCTCCAAGACAGGGACAGAAGGGGACCTGAGTGGGTTGTCAAGGTTGCTCTGTTGGGATTTTTATAGAGAAAATCTATAAGATGAGACAGATCCAAAGTGGAAAACATGGAACTTGCTAGGTGGGCATGAGGTGGGACAAAACTATGGTCAACCAATAAGGTTTTGAGTGTAATTGCTCAGGTAAAGTTGACATCAGGATCAAGCTAGTAAGCAAGTCCCACAGCAAGTTTTTTCTTTTCTTTTTTTAAAAATGTATTTAGTACAAGGTCTTCAGGGTCTCACTACACAGATCACATTCATAGTGATTCTCCCGTTTTCAACAGCCCAAGTGCTGGGATTACAGGAGTATGTCACCATGCCCAGTCTCAGTCACCCTCTCTGTGCAGCCCAGAGGTGGGGCCTGCACAGCATGTCAGGGATCGAACCCTGGTCCCTGCATCTACCTAAGCAGGCACTTTAATCCGCTTAGCTATCTGGCCAACCCTCACATAGCAAGTTTTAATAAATACAGAACAGGTTATTTTCCTGTAAGGGGTTGATTCGTGGCTCTTCCTGGCTTCCTCAGGGCGATAGATACCTGATAGATACCTTATCCGTAGGGAGTTATGTGGGCTCACTTGTTTTACCTTTCATCTAGAGGTCTGGCCCACAGTGGAATTGTCTGTCTCTCTCCAAGTTTCAAGGCTTCTGATTTTCCACACTGGCTTCTTCCAGGGCTCAGCCCTATCTGACCACTTAACTTTCCATCTAATTTAGCTGCCTACAACAGTAGCAACTCCACTGAAATCTATATAAAAATTTTCATGAACATCTGATTTGTTTGAAAAGATGAAATATTGTCTTAAGCTTTGTCTTTGTCCTTAATATATCAACTTTAAGATATCTATAATCTAAAACAAAGCCTCACTGAGCTGAGAATGGCTAATTAGCTCTATAATTATTTTGCTGAATACAGATATTTAGTGAGGTGATGGACATTGCTGGGCCTTGCATGAAATCTGTCTTCCAAAGTTCAAATTCTGGAAACTTTTTCCCCATTGTGTTCATGCGAAAGGCAGTGGAGCCTTAATGGGATCAGTCTGTGCAAAAGGAGTAGATTATTACAAATTATCTGACAATTATTATTAATTTCACAGAAGGGATTAATGTTGATCTCACAGAATGTAATATTTATATACGCTAGACACGACTGACCTTTCCTGACCCCTCCGGCTTCCTGTCTCACCATCTAATTATTCCCCCCTTGGGCAAGCTCTGGTGAAGACGCCATCTGCCACATTGTGGTACAATCCAGAGCCCTTCACTGGAACTGGCAGATGCTGGGGCCATGCTCGGCAGCTCCCTGAGCTGTGAACTACGTAAACTGCTTTCACTTCTAAATCACTTATCTTTGGACATTATGATATAGCTGTAGAAAACAGCCTGGCACAGTGGACCAAAGGAAGCTGAAGATATTCTCAACTCTGAAATGCGCTATACTTTATAGATATAATACATGGATACTTAATGATGGAGAAAAATTCTTAAGTTAAATTAAAGATGCATAGAACAGAATTTTGACTTCTGAGTCACTGAGGAGGAACTGCTGGGAGGCAGTTATACCTGAGAACATTTAGCAATTATTAAAAAGACATGGCCAGGACAGAATGAAAAAAAGGATTGGAGAACTGATTAAAAGTCCCAGAGTAGAAAACATATGAGAACAGAACAGTCAGCACGATGTATGTTTCTGAGGATAAGGATCTCATGAATGAAATAAAAGGAAATAATATTAGAAATATAAACCAAAATGGTTTCAATCATAAAATGAATCTATACATTTACTAAAATATTTCAGGTACTTGAAAAACAGAGTTGAACTGTTTACTTTTCAGCGTTAGTTTTCTCAGTACCGTGGGGGTCGTGGTCCCAACAAAAATATGGACACTTCCAAGAATCTCTAGTTTGCACCATAAAGTTGTTTGCCTGTGGGAGAGTGGGAGACACATATTGAAAAGTCTAGCTTCCGTCTTCTATCATTGTTTTACAACATCGTATAAATGTGACCTATGAATTTCAAGTATTCCTGAATTATATAGATCTTTCAGGCCAGTTTGAAGGGTGAGCGTACAATCTTTAGTTCAGATGACGCGGTTCTTTTTGTTCTAAGGGTGCTGCTAACAGAAGGAGAGTCAGATCATTGGTAACACGTCAGCTTTTTCACTTTTAAATATCCAATTACAGGAGGTCTTTCCCTTTCAAGTTGCCCTTCAAAAGGTGGCCTCATTCATTTGAGCCCCATGAACAGCCTAAGGGAACCGAATCAGCCTGAGAAGGACTGAAGTGAATTCAAAGAAGTGCTTTTTACAAAAGTTCATGATGATCCAAGCCACAGCCGTGCACGGAGTCAGAATGTGAGCAGACTGTGCAGCACGCAAGGACTGTCCCAGAGGGCAGGCGTGCGCTGTGCACGTGAGCGTAGTCATTCACACAAAAACTGGTTCTTCCTCTCCTCTTCTATTTCTACCTTCTTCAAGATTGAATTTGAGTAGATTCTGTGGCAGTAGTACGTCTTTCCTAGGTAAGAGCTATAGCTGTATTGTGATGTGACTCTTATGCAAAGAGGCTTGAAGCCCGGTGGGTACTAGCAAAATAAACTCATCACACACGTTGCTAGACTGAAGTTTCAAATATATGAGAGCCAAGTTGGCTGAATTTATGCTGAGCTCAGGGACTGCTTCACTTTTGTAATCATCAGTCTTTTACCGGAATAACTATTCTATGCTTCAGAAATAGTTAAGCTTGATTATTTTACCAAGAAACTTTCATTGGTTTATTCATACTTTCCCTTCATTCTTATTTAAGAATTGACAAGAAGCCTGTCTTCTTTTCAACAGCATGGTGACTGTGGTAGTCAACTAGTGTTAACGGGAAAAATACATTTTTGGAAAATCCTAGGGCTAGGAGAAAGATAACTGATTTTTGCCTTAGAAATCAACCTCTGTGAAAAATGAAGATAAAATAAAAAAATACCTTTAAAAGATTTAAAGATAGAATTCATGATAGTTTAGTGAGTGGTTTGATGTTTTAAAGTTTGAATTTATTTAGCAACTAAGCACACCTTAAGCACGAACTGGTGTGATTTAGGGAATATCTTTATGGACATAGTATGTGATTCTCAATAAATCATGAGTATATTCTTCTATATCATAAAGAATGTTAAAGTAAAAATTCTTATATTAAGTTGTGATTAAAAACACAGATACCTGGGGACAAACTGGCTGAACTCTACTTCTGGTTTCACCACATAAATAGGTCTTATCCACATTATTTAGCATCTCCCTGGTAAGAGAAAGAGATTCTGAAGAGAAACAGCAATAATAATTTCATGAATTTATTGCAAACATTCAGTGCCATTTGTATTTGTAAAGACAATATACTACC
Organism: Tympanoctomys barrerae; assembly: GCA_002564285.1. NCBI lineage: Eukaryota > Metazoa > Chordata > Mammalia > Rodentia > Octodontidae > Tympanoctomys > Tympanoctomys barrerae. Next base: position 9,300 of record NDGN011329894.1, read on the forward strand.
TGTAGTACAGTAAATTACCTGCCTTTCACATAATGTTAAGGGACACTGGCAATGTGGAACAGTGTGACTCTCCTGGAGGATTAAAAAAGTACATCTCTAGGTGTTTCTGGATGGCTCATGGAGATGTGTTCCTGACACCACATCTGTCCTCTGCCCCTTTCCCTGTACTGTCCTGCCTCTACTCTGTGTCTTGGCTGCCAGAAACCAGGTAGCTTTGGTCCTCAACAGCCTTTACTGTGATGTTGTTGCCATGGAGGCAAACAGCTGTGGCTTGAAGCCTCTGAAAACATCAGCAAATGAGCTCCTTTACATTGCGCTTCGTAGGAGTAGGACAGCTGATAAAGCACTAAGCAGTCATACACGCAGTTACGTAGGGAACATCCCATGCAAGCTGTGGTCTGTAATTTTGGAAGAGTCTCAAGCAAAAGGCTTTTACACATTTAAACATCTTTTAATGTATTTTATTAACACTTTAAAATATTTATAAAATATAAATGTCCATTTCCACTTTCACAAGTCCCACATACCTGTGAATGAGCTACATAGCATCATTTTAAAATATTTTTCAAAGTAATCAAAACTTTTTATTTTTTTTTAAAAATTCATGTTCCTGCTATTGAACTAGTTTACCATTATGTGTATATTCCCTTTGCATTGAATTTCTTTTCAGTATTTCCAAATAATAATAAATAATGGTTAAACTTTTCATTTTAATATTTACAATAAATCTTCCTTTTTGAAAAGCACCTTATTTCCGGGAAGACAATTTTCCAAACATACTTAAAACATTGATTTCCATTGCAAAATTTAAAAGAAATTCTTCAAAAATTTTATAATGAGGGATTATGTTCTATAATACGAAAGAAAATATCCACTTAATACTTTTCCTTTCTGTAGAAATCTCTATTGTAAAGTAGGTATCTATGTATTTGTAGAAAGAATGCACAGAGCTGCTGTGTGCATCCTGCTTGGTTTGGTTTTGTTTTTTTTTTTTTTTTTTTGCAGAACCAGGGATTGAACTCAGGCCCTTGTACTTGCCAGGCAAGCGTTGGTTTGGTTTTGTATTAACATGACACGCAATTAACATGAGCACAGCTAGGACACTATGACTCAATGTATGCCGTTTTAGCCTTGCTAAGCTGGCTTGTACATACATGTATAAACACATGCATGTCTGAATGTATGTATATGCATTAACTTCTATGTTTCCTTCTTTATCTGTTAGCATACTTATTTAATTACACAAGAAATGCGCATCTGTGTCACCGCAGCAATCCCTCTGGCCTACCATTCAATAACCACATTTACCACCTCACAACACCCTTCCTGTGAACCAATCTGTTTTGAGTTTATAAAATCTTCCCATGCCAAAGGCCCCATAGTTAGATTAATGAAGAAGGTAATCCCTTGAGTTTCAATTTTTAAAATAATAATGACATTTATGAGCCTGCATGTATTAATAATTTATTTTTATTTGTAGCAAGTATCCCACAGTACGGAATTTAAGCAATTTTCTTCATCATTTCACCTGTCATGATTTCTAGGTTTTTCCTAGTTTTTGTTATTACAAATTAAGCTGCCTTGAATTCCGGTATACAGAATTTATTTGTAAGTTTTTATTTCCTTGGGATGAATGTCCGGGAATGCATTTGCAGTATTATGTGGTAATTGGATTTTTACCTTTAGAAGGAGTTGTTCATTTTAAAGTGGCTTTAGCAATTATGTTTTTATCTGCAATTTAAAAGTGACTCAGTTTTCCTGCATTCAGAATATTTTTTATTAAGATGTTTTCAATCATTGTGAATCTAGTAACTTTTAGTACTTGAAAATCAAGCAGATTTTATTCCCATCTTTCCTAATATTGAGTAATCACTGAAGTATTCCAGAAATGCACATATGGTATATGTGCAGTTATTTTTGCAATTACATATACTCCCACAAATAAACGTAAGCATACACACAAACACACACATACAAACACAAACAAGCAGATATTTCTCAGTATGTTAATTTTCACAGGTGAGGCAACCAGAATTTTTTTTTAATTTTGTAAAATTATAGTATTTTTCTACTACTACCTAGTTTTCATACATAGCATAAAAATAAATTTGTGTTCCTTAAACTGGAACTATCCAAAAAACCATCTGGATATTTGCTATGCTAGACTTATTTTTTCAGTTTTATATAATGTCTTTATTACATGTTTTACAATTTCATTTATAATTATTTACTGATTGAATATATGTCTGTTTTAATTGCTATCCTTAATTACCTAATTTAATAATATATATCATCACAGAAATTGAGACTGAGATTTGAACTGTGCAGACAAATATTTAATTAGCTAAACATTTACATAAATACAAACATCTAAATGAAAAGTATAATCTATATGTGTCATTCAAATATAACAATATTTACTCCAGACTTCTGGGATAATAAGCAAAAAACATTTATCCTATAATTATACATTTTCATGATTTTTGAATTTTTAAAATGAAGAGACAGCTACTTACATTTTTGTGATATCAAATAATGCAAATTACGATTGATATTAGTCATATAAAATTGAATTGAGAAGCCAGATATTTTTCCATCTAGATTTATTGTGTTTTAAATATCTGCAAATAAACTTGCATCTAATTTTGTAATGTACATTTTCCCGTAAGATAAATTACACAACATTCTTGACTTATGAATTCTTAATTGCATATGAAATTGTTTGTTCAGGTTTGCTTAAAATTTTTTTCAGAAATGTTTTTGGTGTAATTCCTAATGTTGATTTTCATAGCTACTAAGATCAATATGTAAATTACATATTTTTACATATTTTCAAATATATAGGTTTAGATGACTTGCTTTGTATATTTTAAATTATGTTTATTTTATATATATTCGCTTTTCAAAATAGTTTCATTGACCATTTATGAGTGATATGTCACCTTTTAAAAATACTTATTCAGCTGGGGAGACAGACCATGTGGTGGAGCTAACTGTTAGCCAACTTGTTACACCCAGCTGAATTGAACTAGCGTGGTACTGGGTGTGGGAGACCCTCCTGAGGCTTGTTGCCAGCAGCATAAAGGCAGAACAGGAGAAGCTGCTGAACCGCTGTTAGGGATGTTGTTCCAAGAAGATGTGGGGCTGTTGGAAGCTGCTAGTTTTCTTGGGCTGCTTTGCTAGAGTACCTTGTCATGCTGGCTTTCCCATTGAACTTTGGGGGAGCTTGGGTCCTCATCTTGAGCATCAGTTCCTGGCTCTGGAGGGGAAGATGGTGCACTGCTCAGCCTCATGAAGATTATCACATTGGCTTTCCTGATGGAAACTTGACTTGCTGTATCGCTGAAGGAGCTCGGGACCTCACTGTTTCTGAGGATGGTTGTGGCACTTTTTGAGGAGCTCTGATGCTTACCTTGACTGTTGCTTCCTGGTTCCAGTTCAGATCCCTCAGCCTGCTAGCACAGCTCCTTCATCCTGCTGGCATAGACTTCGTAGATTCCACCACCGACCTTTGGGCCTTACCTGCACAGATCTATGAAGCTGGCCTGCATATGACTTTGTTGTGGGCTCTAGGCCTCCAGCTAGACTGGTGGGAGGCACTGCTATGACCTCTAGGCCCTCAGCTGGATTCATTAGTATTTAGTGTCTGGCTAGTAGTATGTTTCCTGCACTTGTAGTATGTTATTCCTGGGGGATTCATTATAAAATACCATCATAAAATGTGGTCGGTTCTGTATTGTTCAACTTGCAAAAATCCCAAACCATTACAGGTCAGCAGCAAAAGCTCCTTCCTGGCAAACCCGAGGCCTTGAATTTGATCCCCAGCACCAAAAAACAAAACAAAACAAAACAAAAATTTACGAAGAATCTTATGAAAAGATTCTCGTATTTTAGTAGTTTTATCACGTTTAAATATCTGCTCATTCTGAAATGATCAAAACATAAATATATATAATATATTTAGTGAATATGTAATGAATATATAGTAAATACTTACAATGAATAATGTATCTACACTCCTTATACATATTTTTAAGTATCTGAACATCTGAATTTCCTCCAATTATTTTTTAACCCACTGTTTCACCAATTCTATATTGTTTAAATTATTTAGATATTCAGATATAATGTAACACTTGTTTCATATATTTCAGTTTATTCCTCTACATTTTCCTTTAAAATACTGAAATTGTCTCTAAAATTTTGTTTTCTAAGTTTGATTTAATCATATATTTTATGTTTAGATAAATTTTAAAGTATTTTAAATTTTAATTCAAGATTTTTGTATATTTTTAAATTGTATTTTCTGCTCCTAAAATAAGTGTTTAATTTAGATTTTCTTAATTTATTTGGACTCTAAATAATTTGTTCTTTTTAAGTACAATTAAAATTCTCTTCTATTATACTAGTAAGTTTTTGACATTGATTCATTCCATGTTTGGCTATGATTTATTCATACGTTATTCACTTAATATGCTATTCAATCTGTTAAAGTTACATGAGTGTATTTTCAGTTATATTTATGAATAAAATCAATTTAATTTGTGTTCCTTTTTGGTATTTCCATTCAAGATATTATATTTCAGACATTTCATCATCTATATAATATTTCTGCTAGATTCTGGACCTTTTCTTCTCAGTTGCGCTAATATGATATATTTATGATGGGTACTTCTTTTATAATTTCTAAGTAATTGTCCATTAAAATTGAACTATGTGGATATTTCCCAGTATTTTGGATTTAGTTTTCTTATACTTTAGCTGTTCTAGGGTATTATTTATTCAGTGTATATCTTTAAATGAATTTTTGTGGAATTTGAAAAGTAGTTAATTTAAATTAATATTTAGATGTATTAATCCTTGCATATGTCATTTATATTTTATGTACATTAATATATTCAGCTTTCAATTTGCACATTTATATCATTTATCTTCATACTGCATTTTATGTAAATTTCATTTTATTTACAATATAGTCACATATATTTTTGCTATATGTTAATGTAAGTTATGCATAATTGTAGACAATGAGCAAATACATATGTACATATTCCAGCATTATACTTCCTCCAAATGTATTGTAAGCCTTTATCCTTGTTAAGATTACTCTTTGTACTGAATTGGTGCTCTTCAGTTAGATGTCAACA
>NDGN011329908.1:0-13037 GCA_002564285.1 Tympanoctomys barrerae
ACTAAGAAGAATGTATGCAGAGTGTTAATTATTGAATCTGTCCTAGTGATTTGATTTGGAATTATCTAATTGCTATTTGTTTATCAATAAAATTCTGAAAAAAAATAAATAAAAGACAAAAAATAAATAAAATAAATAAATAAAAAATAAAATATTTTTTAAAACACGAGGAAAAAATTAAGATTTCTTGAAAGCAAGACTTAATATTCAATTATTTGTCCAATCTTACATAACTATATGTATCTGAGCAACAGATTTGATGATAAAAATAGATAATATAACTATTGTTAATTAGCTATTCCTGTTTTGAAAGTCTGAAACATATGCATTAGTGTATGGTTCCTTGTTTTTTCCCCTTGTTTTGTGTTTTTATTCTTGAAAATCAAATTAGAAAAAAAAATTAAGATAGCTACTGCTGTGCTTTAATTTTAGTTTGCTATCAACCCTCTTATTTACTTATTTACTATTTTTCTAACTTATTAATCTATATTTCATATTAAGTATTTATCATTCTGTTTTATGTGCCTTGTTCACTTGTTTTTCATGTTTTTAAAAAATATTTCAGGGGCTGGGGAGATGGCTCAGTGGAATAAGTTCTTCCCTGGCAAGCGCAAGGGCCTGAGTTCAATCCCCGGTTCTGCAAAAAAAAAAAAAAAAAAAGAAAGAAAAGAAAAGAAAAAATATTTCAGTGGTGGCCCCGTGTTTACAACATGTGTCTTTAATAAGCACTTACTACCTACAGTATTATACTGGGTCACTATTGAATCATAATTCAATGAGAGAAGCAGAGGCAACAGGAGATCTGATGCTCATGAAGATGTGTATATGTGATTTTTTTATTGTTTTACTATTTGTTTCAGAGGCTTGATGGCATGTTCTGGTGGGAGCTGTCTGTGCTGTTTCAGTAGACTCTGTCTTAGTGTCTCATGCTGGAGTTTGAGTCCACAGGACCAACAACTGGTAGGGTACAGGGGCTGGAAAGTGGATGAGAACAAAGCCTAGAAGTATGAGATATAAACCCTGAGTATACATCTATGCCCACTCTTACTGATCTGGTCTTTATAGTGTGAGTCTATTTATTATATATTCTTATGAATTCCTGACTAAATGTCTTTTTGTGTGTATTTCACATTTCTATAGCTATTTTGTTATTCTCTTTTAAAGCAATATAAAGATTGTTTTGTTACACTTTCTGTGGGAATATAGTTGATAATGCATATATAAAGGAATATTTTTGTGTTAGATTTTTAAATCAAATCTAATCCCCAATAAATCCTGCTTCTTGGGAAATTTTTCATTGCAATAAAAGTGTAACTTTAATATGCTTCACACTTTAGCCATGGTAGTGGTTATGAATTTATTCTCATTATCAATTTAGGTTTTAGGCTTCCCACCCATCATTGGAGATTGAACCTAGAACTTTCACACTGATCTACATCCCTAGCACTTCTTTCCAAGTAGAATCTTCCTAAACCCAGTGAAGTCTCTAACTTGCCTCTGCCTCTCAGAATGTATTATAGGTTCTCACCACTAGGCAAGCCTCAAACTTTAATTTTCTGTTTGGCTAATAACACAAAGACTATGGTCCTATGAGAGTTGACTACCTGGTTACATCATCCAATCAGAGTCAGTTTTTCTGATGCCTTATTTGTATACAGAAGGTATAAATGTTCCAGTTCCTGTGTCTTTGATTTTACTCCTACCCAGAGATTCTCCAAAGAACCATCGCTGAATCCCAAAACAAGTAGGTGAGAAGCATCCAGGGATGTCAGGAGCTCTGTTCTGCAGGTGTTTCTAGAGCAAATTTTCCCAGCAATGGAGAACTTTCTGGGTTTGGCATTTCTCAATCTTCTGGACCTCTCATGTCTAGTGAGTCCTGTTGTCTGAGTCTGTGAGTGGAGGATTAGGGAAGCTGCCTTGGGCAGTCATCCCCTGAAGAGAGATGTAGGGAAGAGTAAGTTGTTACATTTGTGTGTAGATGTTACTGTGGAATGATCATGAGGTTGTGCCAGCTTCCTTTCACAGGACCTGCCACACTCCCTAGACATATGTAGATGGCCTAGGAGGGAGAGGTGGTTGTGAATTTTTCCTGTCACTCTAGACCTAGAACAATGCCCAAGTTCTGTTTGACATTTGGGTGAGTTTGGGCTGTCAGAGATCAAGATCAATTCTGGAAGGAATGCTCATATTTAACTGCTTAGAACCTACCTGACTAGGGAACTCACCTGTTGTATTGTCTTGTTTGTACAGGGATGGAATGCTATAAGTCCTAGTTTTCTTTGGGTGTTCTTGTGTCATTGGAAGGATTTCCAGCTGTATTCAGTGGAGAAGAGTAGGAAAAACTGATCTGTACCCTCTTGTCCAGACTTGAGGTTCATGTTAATAACCTTTTGCTGATACACAATTCATGTGACCTATGCAGTAATCCAAGTTGGTGGTGAAGGTCCTCCAATATAGCAACAATAACATTTACAAGTATCTCTGAATACCTGGTGGAATGTATGCCATGCCTGGGGAGGTATGGATGCCTCTCCTCCAGCCTACATTCCTGTAACAGTACAAGTGAAAGTCACAAGAACAGGTTCTATTCTACTTCCCTGTTATCTGCTAAAGATTATGGGTGTGGCTCCGCTAACATGGTAACTATAATCAGCCTTTGTTCATCATTCTGTGTTATTCATTAATACAAGTGCTTCAGTGTTTGATTATTGATCATAGACAACTTGGATTGGTCTTGGTGTTTTTAGAGGTGCTTCAACAGATTTAGTACAGGAACATTGAAGGAGCCATTCCCTTTCCTTCATTCAACTATAAACACAACACCACTCTACTGATTATCTGTGTTTATATTTAGGGAGTGAGTTGAGATGCCCAAGGTGGTATCAATACCAGTGAGAGATAAGTAGGAGGCATGGGGAGTCAGAGGTGTCTGGCCCTTTAAGTACTGCAAGCCCAAATTATAGATAGCTTCTCTTTCCTGAGTTCCTTAATTCCTCTTCCTTCTCCTTTTTCTCTTTGCTCTTCTGCTTGTTCCCATGATAGTTACTACAAGGTGTACACTTGGAAATTCTTTTCATGTCATATGCAAGAACCTGGGTTACTTTTGCCCCACTCAGTCAGTTATTTGCTGTGAAATGTATAGCATGCTTTTATATTTTAAGATCTTTGGTGCCTTCTATACATGTTCTTTGTTTTTCCTAAAATATGTTGCATAAACCTAGGTGGACTTAAATAATGCTGTTGTACAAACAGGTATTAAATTGAAACTTGCTCTTAGCTATAGGACTGTAAAATATAAGGGTATAAGCCACCTTTTCTACTTGGCATTTCTTGCATTTGGTAATGGGACAGCAGTGACAAACACATCATTCTAACACAAGGATGCAGCTTCTCTTCAAGGTACCTATTTTGTCTTTCCTTTTGTATTAATATTTTGTGACACATCGTAAGTACATTTATTGTGGGGAATTGGTACATACCATGCCACATCTTGATCCTTTTGACTTCCCCTTCCCCTGCCCTCACTCCCATCTACAGAAAATGACTTTCCCTGTATGTTCTCCTTGTATTTCCTGAAGAAATGGATAATCACACCAGCATTTGCAGCTGTAATCAAGATTATAGTCCTAGGATCCTCTCCTGCTCTGTCTTGAAGCCCTGGCAGAGATGGAGCCTCAGATGTGTAAGGGAGAGAGGTCAGAGGGGCAGGAGCCCTAGTCTACCTCTTGACTCACATCTGTTACTCACCTTCTCTAGGAGCTTATGTTGGAAATTGTTGAAACTTGCTCAAGACTTGAATATTAAAAGTTGGAATTGTACCTATGATTATGGAGGATATATTACAATTACATGTGAGAATGTCTCTGTTTACATATTAAAGTGAATTCAGGTGCTATGAAGTATATGAGCATAGTTCTTTCACCTCCACAAATCTTACATTATTTCAAAATTAAGTGTTTACTTGAAAAATCATTCAAAATTGCACTCCAAGTAACATAGGAATGATATACAACCTCCAAATAATGTAAGGTAAACAGCTTCAAACCTGTCAATGCACTGAGTTCATGTTCCCCAAAATTGAAGAATGAATTCTAAAAAACAATGCAGGTTAAGAATAGGAAATTTTATTGGGGAGAGAGGCAGGAGAGGACCTGGAAAGTGGGTTATCCATGAGCTCACTTGTCAAAGGGAGTTTTATAGAGCAAAATCATGAAGTGGGCACAAAATCATAAGGTGGGTCTGAGGTGGGATAAAACTATGATCAATCAATAAGCTTTCAAGTATAGTCACGTAATATTGATCCAATGGGGAAGCAAGTGATATAGCAAGTGTACATGGAGAAATAAGGACTTTTCTCAGAAGGGATGAGTCAGAAGGTCCTGGTCACCCATCCAGGAGACTGATGCCTATTTAGGCTATTCATCATTATTGTCTATATCCTCAGGGAGGCATGCAGGTGCAGTCTTTCTGTCTTGATCTTGAGGCGTGGCCATCAGTGAATGTGCTTTCAGCCACAATTTTAATGCATTCTTAACTTCTGTACTAGCTCCTTTGAGAGCCTGTTCTTGTCTAACTGCCTATAATATTTCCACCTAACTTAGCTTTTTAAAATAAAAGGAAACACTGACCAATAGACTAGCTCAAATAGGTGCACTTAAATTGATGTTTTTAGCATAAAGAGCTTGTAGATTGAACAACAGGAGAGTAAAAATATTTAACATTTAGTGTGAAATGAACATGCATATTTAAATCAGATTAGTTTAAATTTCTGAATTACACAGATGCAAGTGGCATTGAGATTGTTCTTCTAATCTTTTTTTGGTACATTTTGTAATTTCCTGTCACAGTATGTGAATGGGGGTGGCACGCAGATGACAAGATTGCCCAGAGACAGACTTAGTCACTGAGAGGTTCCAAGGGGCTATGTCTCCACCAAGAGCACTCAGGCATTAGAGAGACTCTGGGAAAAAGCCACCAATGGGAGAACTCTCTGGACTTTATTTATAATACCAGAGTAAGAGAACAAAGCAGAAGGAAGGCAGTTTGGACCAGTGACTGTCTCAAGGCTCAGCAGTTTTTCTTGGGGGAAGGGGAAGAGTAATGCCAGGTACAACATATATTACTGATCTACACTTCTTGCTGCTTAATCATTACAATTTCACACACCCTGTGTGCTTTTTCCTTGCAGTTTAATTACTTATGCTTTGCCTATTTTAACCATCCGATAGAGCCTGCATGCTTTTGTCCTGCAGTTTAACCATTCAATTTAATCACTCACTCCTGGCCAGGCCCCCCACATTCCTCCTCAGATTTCTTCAAAGTATTTCTGAAACTCCAGCATCTGAACAACTTCCTCAGACTGATAGTATATGGCCTTCCAGAATGGCCTCCCCCTTTTGATAAGACTTTACTGGAAAGGTGATTTCTCCTAGCCCCAGTGCTCTCTATACCGCATTGTAAAATCTGGTCACAAATGAGGTGGAATTCCTGCCAAATCTGCTCTACCAACTGCATAAAAATATTTTTCCCACTTGGCATATGAAACAGGCTTGTTTGTTTGAAATACCTCTCATCAAGGAGTTTATATATCTGCAAAACATGGCATGAGAGTGTGCCGAATGAATCTGTGTAATTCATACCATCGTTGCCTCAGCTGGACTCCAACAAATCAATTTTCTAAAGAAGCCAGGTCTGTGGTTAATTTTAAAAATTTCATTATGAAACCATCGCTCTGGTAATACAGAAAATTTTCATAAATTGGAGTAAACATGATTCATTTTTAAATTGATTTATGATATGATGAATGAATAAAATCTAAAAACAATTGACAATTTTAAATAGTAAATATATAGGATAGTTATTTTATTTTATTTTATTTTTGGAATCTGGAACCAAACTCATGACCTTAGGCTTGCCAGGCAGGCCTTGTGCCACTGAACTATATCTCTGTCTCCCCTCCCCACCTTTTTCTTTCTTTCTTTCTTTTTTTTTGTCTGTCTCTGTGTGTGTGTGTGTGTGTGTGTCTGTGTGTGTGTCTTTTTGAGACCAGGGTCTTACTATACAATGAAAGCTGACCTTGAACTCACTTTGTAGCCCAGGCTGGCCTCAAGCTCCCAGTAATCCTCCTGCTTCAGCCTCCTGAGTGCTTGGATTAGAGGCGTGTGCCACACCTGGCCTATTGCAATTTGAACTTATTTAACAATATAGCAATTAAAATTATTTCTTGAAATAATTATGCAAATAGCTTAATAGATATCAGGTTGGGATATGGATGTAATTATTGAGTTTTGTATACATTTATCTCTTGAAAGTAAAAGAAAATAAGATGTTTCTTACTTCTGGTTCACAAATGTGTTCATGTCCTCTTGGCATAAAGTATTAAAGCATTTGCATTTGAAATCTCTAAGGAATTTATGCTAAAAATAACGTATTGAATTAAATTGTTTTAGTCACTTTTCTTGCTGAGACAACATTATTGCTGACACCCAAAGTTAAAGGGAGAAAGGTTTAGTTGGCTCACAGTTCGTAAAGGTTTCAGTCAATAACCGATTGTCTCCAGTGCAGAGTGGCATACGGCAGAGGGGCAGGCAACAGGTCATGGCAGTGAAAGACAGCAAAAGTGACAAGAACATAAAGTGGGAAACAAGCTTCCTTCTGCCCCTTTTTTCTTATTCAGACTTCTGGGATTAGAGTGTTGCCAATTCAGTTAGTGGACTGATCCAACCATCACTCACCCTTAATCCCAGCATTGCACTACTAGTCAATCTCACACTTTACATTCAGCCACTTCCAAAAAAAAAAAAAAAAACAACTCTATGAATAGTGGGGGAACATTACTATAATAGAGTTACGGGGAAAATGTACATAGGAATTATTTGGAAGGGTAGGAATTAGTAGCTGAAATCTCTTGTGTGATCTTGACCTTGAATTACCAGCCCTGTGACTGGAATCTTCACTGTCTTGTCAGTGTAAAACCACATTTATGGAATCTAGACCCAACAAGAAGGATTTCCTTGGAATCTGAGCAAGCAGTTTGAACTATCCTTTGATATAATGGAGCATTAGGATTGTTTACTTTGAGGCTCCTATTTTAGATGACTTTTCTGAGGAATATATCTCCGTAACAGAAATATATATATAATTGCTAAATGCTTCTCAACTTTGACCTAGAAGTCTTTTGGGTCTGAAACACTGGCAGGCTAACATGACCCTTCATGTCTATTGAAAATGGACTTGCCTGTGAAATGATCATATCCTTTGTGAATAGAATGGTGATATGAAGCAGGAAATAGAGAGAAGGCATTGCCTATATATTAATGTAACAGAATATGCTCCCCACCCCAGCCAGTCTACTTCAGTTTGTTAGTTGTCCAGGTAATAATTCCTATTCAAGTTCCAGTTGCTCCTTTCTCTTCCAGTTGCTCTGGTCACTGTGATGCATAGCTAGTCTTTGTGATACACATCATATAAACCAATCCTCAATTGACAAGTCATTCTGTCTCTGTGCCTCCTGCTTGCTTATCCCATATAAACCCTCGAACACTGAAGATCAGGGCCTGATACTCTGGGAATGATCCCAATCAGTGCCCATTGATGTAAATAAATCTACCTCCAATCCTGGGTATCATTTCAGTGTTTCTACTTGCCGTTGCAGTAGTAAAAATTTCACATACAAAAATGGCTTGTTTTTCCATAAATCACAGCAATTGCTTTCTAGAAAAGAGAACAGGCAGCTCCTTTAACAGATAGAGGAATTCTGTCTACTGCCCACGTTTTCCTCTATGCATCTTTGCACATAAACTACTGTGACAAAGTTCATCTCCTTGACCACCGGGGGTAAATGTTGGGTGCTAGCGTGTGTGCGTGTGTGTATGCTTGTGCATGGCAGGTGAGGCAGATATCCTTGATCTTTGTTCTGTGTAACACCCATGCTTGCTTTTGTTAGTCCATTTTATGCCATACCTGAAAGGCACCCATACCCCTTCCGGACAGCTTGTTGGTGACTTACTGATGACTCAGGGAACCCATACTGTCTCCCAGGGAAGCTGCCCTGAAGCATATTCAGGGGTCCCCTGAGACTCAGGGAGTTTCAGACTCAGCTACTCCCAGCAGCAACCCACCCCGCAATGCTCTCTTTTCCTGGTTTTTCTGTCTCCTTTCTACTCTTTCCAGATGCATTCTTCTTGTAGGAGATCACTTCAAAAATAGCCCACACATCTGCACACCACAACTCAGCTCTTTGAGAAACTCTAGTATTCTCAGCCAGGCAATATACTTTTTCATACCACTGCAAATTTGCATGTTCTGCTTACTTTTCCTGAAATATCCATAGTAAAATTTACCAAATCTCTTCTGCAAGGGTGTGGGTCAGATATCACTCTCTGTGCTGCTTTTCCTAACCACACTTTCTCACCTTTATTGCTTGTTTCATGGCAGATCCATAAGCTTTTGATGGGTTTTTTTCTGTTGCATTGGACATGTTATATTGCAATGGATTTTAAAAATGTATCACTTTCCCTGGATTGTGATATATCTGAGGGTGATTTTTCATCACCAACAGTCAGCACAATACCAAGAATATATATAGAGGGGCTGGGAAGATAGCTCAGCATCTTAAGCACTAGCCTGGCAAGCATAAGGTCTGGAGTTTGATCCCCAGCACCACAAAAAGAAAAAAGATAGATAGATAGATAGATAGATAGATAGATAGATAGATAGATAATGGAAAAAAATAGATCCATGCCTCAGATTGATGGAAACACAAGGAAAGATGAGACTAAATTCATCAGTAGAGCTTTAGGATTCAGGATGGTGATGAATGAATAAAGCTGAAAAGACAGTTTCAAACCTTTTGCAGCTTGAATTTGAATATATATATATATATATATATATTCTATAACTCTCTTCATATATATGTATTCTATAACTATATATATATATATATTCTATATACATTCTATAACTATTCTCTATATATTCTTTTTTTTTTTTTTGGCGGAACTGGGGATTGAACTCAGATCCTTGAGTTTGCCAGCCAAGTGCTTATCCTACTGAGCCATCTCCCCGGCCCCTCTCTATATATTCTATAACTATAATATTCTGTATATTCTATAACTATATATATTCTATAACTATATATATTCTGTATACATTCTATAACTATTCTATATATATTCTATAAATATAGCATTCTATATGTTCTATAACTATATATATATATCCCATATATATATTCTATAACTGTCATTTATCATTTAGTTAGATTCAAAACTCCATTCCAACCTGTTGTCAAGGTCATTTGGAATGAGATTGTTTTTTCTCACCACCCTCAACAAATTTCCTTAATAGCACCTGCATTTTTCAAGTTTGGAAGAAAAATCACCTGCAGCACATAATTCCTATCTCTGCCTGCCTAGCCATGTGATTCTCTCCTCTGTGTCAAGATGCACCTAACATTCTCTTCTCTATCCCTGTGTTCTATTATCTTGCCACTGTGCATCTTTTCACTTCTTATAGGGAAATGAGTCCATCATGTTCCATTTCACCTCATCCTAATGTGATAGTCAATCTACACAGAACTTGATTCCAAGAAATTTGTATTCATGTTTTGGGGATGACATAAATATGAAGATATGGATGCTGCTTGATCAATGCCATCCTACTCTTACAATCCCATAGTTATTACAGATGTATTAGCAAATCATTATTTAGTAATGTATGGAGATTATTTACCATTTTAAGTGATATCCAAACACTAAATAATTTTTGAAGACCTTCATACTAAAGTCTATTTGAAAACTGTTGTGGTTATTGTTTTTGGTTGTAAACATCAGAAAACTACCTACTACAAATAGAACCTACAGGAAAACAATTACGTAAGTCACAGAACCAATAAAAAGAGAACATAAAACTTAAGCTGTAACCTATAAGCTCAAGGTCAGGTAAGATCCTTCATAAGAAACAAACTTTAGCATGGCTATAAAGACTTACCCCAGTTGCCTCCACACCAGTCAGTGTGGCTATAATTTTAAAAATGAACATAACAAGTGTTGGCCGAGATATGACACAACTGGAATTCTCACATACTGATAGTAGAAGCAGTTTTTTAAATAGATTTATTGAAATATTTTACATATCATAAATCCACTCAATTGTTTTTAGTAATTCAGCAATTTTACTTAGTTGTCAAGCAACACTAACAATTGGTTTTTTACAACATTTTCATTCCTAACCCCCTCATAAGATAACTTATGTTCATTTAGGATAATCCCCAACTAAACACCGCCTTCTAAGCAAACATTAATGTATTTTATCTTTACATATATTTAACTTTTGAAACACATATTTGACACATTTCAAAAATGTGGAGTTATATAACATGTTTCTGGTGTCTGCCTTCTTTAGTGTGAATTCTTTGTGAGGTATGTCCTTAAATCACACCTACCAGTGGTTTGTGCCTGTTGTTGCTAAATAGCATTCCATTGTGTGCCTGTGCTACATTCAGGCTATGCATCCAGCTGCTCCAAAGCATTTGATCATGTCCACTTTCTGGTCATCATAAACACTCCTGCCATGAACATTCATCTACAAGTTTTTGTGTGGTATATGTTTTCATACACACCTAAGAGTGGAATTGTGGGGTTTTATGATTTGTAATGTTTTGTGAAACTGTCCTGTGGTTTTTCCAAAATGCCTAGATCATTTATTTCATCTGAGGTATAAGAGTCCTTCTTTCTCTATTTCCTGCAATATTTGTCACTGTTTTATTATCACCATTGTAGAGGGCATAAAATGCCATCATGGTTTTTTATTCTCATAGTGATGAGTGCTGTTAACTATATGCCATGTGGTTATTAGTTATTCATATATTCTTAGTTGGTTAAGTATTTCTTTCAACCATTTTTTGTTTATTTTTATTACTACTAAGTTTTTAGTGCTTTGCAAATATTTCCTCTCACTCTGTGATTTGTATTTTCTTCTTACTGTTTTCATTCTAATGTTTTGAATTGTAACTGTCATAACTGTTTTAAAGTTTTGTTGTAACTGTTTTGAATTAGATTGTGGCCCAAATTTTTAATTTTCCTCTTTTCCGAATTGTGCTTTTATTATGTTGTCTTCAATACTTGCCTAACTTAAGATCTCATAGACTTTCTTACATTTTTCTTTGGCAAAAGCATGTGTCATTGTCACTTTAGCTAATATTTCAATCTATGATCCATTTTAAGCTAATAGAGGAAGGGTTTAAATTCATCTTTGTTTTATGTAAGTATTCAAATTTCTCAGTGGCATTTTTAAAATTCTTTTTTAAAGTTTATTTGGTACAAGATCTCACTATATAGCTCAGACTCATAGTTATCCTCCAGCCTCAGCCTCCCCAGTGCCGGGATTACAGGTGTGTGCCAACAGGCCTGGTTTCAGCGGCCAGCATGGCACTCCTGGGGTTCTAAGACTGGCATGGTATGTAGTACCAGGGCTAGAGCCCAGGTCCTTGCACTTGCCAGTCAGACACTTAGACTACCAAGCTATCTCCCCAGCCACAGTAGCATATGTTAAAAAAAAAAAACTTTGCTCTCCTATGAAATTACTTTGTCTAATCATTCTACATTAGTTAAGGGCTAGGACTGTGGCTAAGTGGAGAGCTCTCGCCTTCCATGCACTAGGCTTTGAGTTTGATGCTCAGTACCACATAATGAATAAATAATAAATATTTTAAAAATAAACCCAAGGGCTTGCTGGTTAGCTCAGTTCTTTAAGCACTTGCTAGGGCAAACCCCATCAGGTGCAGGGGACCACGGTTTGATCTCCAGCTCCACATGCTTTACCAGACCCACCGTGAAGGCAGCCCAAGCCAGCCAAAAATAAATAAATAAATAAACCCAAGGATTTGTTTCTATATCTCAGTTCTGTTCTGTTGATCTAAATGTTCGTGTATCTGCCAATACCATGCTGTTTTGACCAGTGTGGGTTTATAAATTTTAAAATTTGGAATGATGTTCCTTCACCTTTTTCCTTTCTTTAAAAATTGTTTTGCCATTTCTAGATGTTTTCAGTTCCATGTAAAGCTTTAGGATTTGCTTGCTAATTTCTGCAAAAATGCATATTTGAATTTTGTTTAGATTTAATTAAATCTGTAGGTCATTTTTGTGAGAATTATCAATTTTAAAAACCATGTATCAACAAATTCATGAGCCCAGAATGTCTCTCTGTTATTTAGATCTCTTCTAATTTTATCAACAAAGATTCATAATTTTAGTATACAAGTCTTGCACTTTTTGGCTAAATCTATTCCTAAGTTTTAATTCATTTTTAATTGTACTATGAATTAAATGCAATTCTAAATTTCAATTTCAGATTTCTGAGTATTTGTAGATATTTTCCCAGTTTTATTGAGGTAAAATTGTTATTAAAATTGCACATAATCTATACAATTACATGAATTTATATATGTGTATAGTTGTGCTAACATCTCCACAATCCATAAAACTGATTTTTGTATTGATTTTCTTCATCCTGAAAACTTGTGTATTAGCTCATTGGTTCAAAAAGGTACATACATTTCCTAGAATTTTCTATATACAGATGCATAATTGGTATTTAAAAAAACTTTTAAATTTTTCAATGAATCTAGGTTTCATTTTAGTCCTGGCCTGATTTTTGATACAACTTTAGTACTATGTTGAGTGGAAGTGGACATCCTCCTCTTGTTGCCAGGCTTAGGATGTAAAGTACTTCATCTTTATCTATTAAGTATCATTTTTGCAATGGGAATTTTATAGATGTCTTTGTCAGAAGTTATCTTCTATTTTATACCTACTGAAAGATTTTTATCTTTCATAAATGTTCTATTTAATCAAATAGAAAAATGTTTTTTCTATGTCAATTGAAATAATGATATGGTTTTTGTCTTATATTTTCCATTAACAAGCTATACTCCATTAATTTTTTATTAATTTATTGAGAAAAAAATAGCAACCAGACAGTTTCAAAACTGATTAGTAGGACAGTTTCAATAATTAACACATTGCATATTGTTGTCT
>NDGN011329917.1:0-12346 GCA_002564285.1 Tympanoctomys barrerae
GAGAGAGAGATTGCTCTGGACAATGTGTCCTAACTTCTACCAGCATTAAAGGTGAGCAGGTAAAAGTGTTTCCCCTGGAGTTTCATTGAGTTTTGCCAGCCTACAGCTTTACTCCTAATTAGCACCGTTGTAAATTCATTTGCAGCCTGTGTTTTCTTTTATTCTGCCAATATTTACACCCAGAAGATCCTTGAGCCGCAGAATCAGGCATATTACTTAACCTTGGACCCAACTCTGGCAGCACTGCAGAATCTAAATGCAGGCCACCATGGCCTCGGGCCTCCCTGGGCATCCCTCCCGCTCACCGGCGACACTTCTGAAGGCTTCCTTGTCCTTCACTTCGCTCCATCCTGCCTGCATGCTGAGTGGCCTACACTTGTATTCAGTATAGAAAGTGTCATGTTTCATGAGAACTTTCTCTGTGAGCTTCTGTTTGCAAACTTAGGAAGACAGCTTTCCAAACATTTGATATTTTGTTGTTGTTGTTTTGTTGTTATATATACAAGCACAAAAGTCATTCATGTTCATCTATAGGCTAAATGCACATAACCAATATTCAACAGAACAAATGGAAACCAGTAAAATAAAAGAGATTTTTAAAAACTACTTCACAAACTTGTGTGTGAAAAATTGGAGAATTCAGAAGAAATGAACAGATTCCTGGATACATGCTACTAAAACTGACCCACGAAGATTCACAAGGGCTGAATAGTTCCATAAGAGACAACGAAATTGAGAGTAGCAACAAAAAATCTACCAACTCATAAAAGCCATGTTCTAGATGCTCTCCCTTCTGAATTTCACTAAATTTCAAGGAATCCCTAACTCCAGTGCTTCTGAAGCTATTTAATAAAATTGAAAGGGAAGGAGACCTTGCAAAACCATTCCTACCATTACTCTGATTTCAAAACCAGACAAGAATGCATAAGAACAGAGATATGTAGAACAATCTCTTTAGCGAATAAGAATGCAAAGACCCTCAACAAGATGCTGGAAGACAACATGCAATGAACCATCAAAAAGACCCAATGTCACGACCAACGGGCCTTCATGCCATGGCTGCAGGGAGAGGTAAACAAATGCACATAAATAAATCATAGAAACAAAAGCTCAGACACAAATCACCTGATCATCTCAACAAATACAAAAATATCCTTTGATAAATCCAGAACCTTTTTCATAATGAAAACATGAAGAAAATATGTATAAAAGAGCATGGCATCAGTTTGAGAAAAGTCATTTATGAGAAGCCTACTGTCAACAATATTAAATAAGGAAAACTGAGAATTTTCCCTCTTCAGTCAGGACCAAGACGAATGGCCATTGTCACCCTTCCCATTCAACACTGAGCTTGAAACATTAACAAGAGCCAATGGACAAGAAAAAAATAAAAAGTTGTGAATAGAAAATAAAGGAATCATGGGAACATTGCAAGCTGATGACATGATCTTCTTGTAGCAGATCCCCAAACTTTGCCAAAAGACTGTTCGAATTAACTACTAAATTTACCAATGCAGCAGGATAGAAAACATCACATAAAAATCAATAGCATTCCTGTACACTAACAGTGAACACATTTATAAAAATTTGGGAAAATATTATTCACAATGGCATCAAAAAAATAAATACCTAGGAATTAATCAAACTAAAGAAGAAAATCACCTCTATATTAAAACTATAGGAAATCAAAGAAAACATCAGAAAATGGAAACATAGGGGCTAGGGCTATAGCTCAGTGGCATAGCACCTGGCTGGCAAGCACAAGGTCCTAAGTTTGATGCCCCAGACCAAGATAGATAGATAGATAGATAGATAGATAGATAGATAGATAGATACAGAGAGAGAGAGAGCCTTCTCCTACATAAGCAGAATCAATTGTTCAAAGGGCACAGACCTTAAAAATTGAGATGCAGATGCAGATATAATGTAATCAAAATCAAAATACCAACAATATTCTTCACAGAAGCAAAAACGCTTCTAAAATTCTTATGCTGCCAGAAGGCTGAGGACAGCAGAGACGATCCAGAGCCACAGAAGAAGAGGAGGAGGACGTAACAGTCCCAGACTTGAAGTTACATTAGGGAGGCTCAATGGAAAAAGGTGCAGCTGAGAAGCAAACATGAGGCTCAGTGGGACAGAAGAGAGCATGCAGAACACTCCAAGCACGTGGAGCTACTTGATTTTTTTATAAAAAGACCAACAACGTACAGTGGAGGGAGGGTGGCCTCTTAAATAACTGGTGCTAGGAAAACTGGCTATCCTTATCAGGAATATTTTATCAAGGCCTGTATCTCTCGCCATGAGCTAACTAAAAGCTGAATGGATCAAAGATCTAAGTGCTGAAAAGACCTTCACCTGACTGAAAATAATGTAGGAAAAGCTCTCAGAGTCTTGGCTTCAGCAAGAACACATAGATCAGAAACCTGGTTCTACGGGAGACAGAGCTGAGAGTCAACAGAGGAGATCATGGCAAACTAAACACCTTTCTCTGCACAACCAAGGAAACAGTCACAGAGCACAAGGACAGCACAAATCGTGGAGATGTTTCCCAACGATTCTTCAGACAGATGAGTCATATCCAGAATACACAAAGAACCCAAGAAAATTAGACTTCCAAAAACGAGTAGCACAGTCAAAAAACGGGTATTTGAAGTAAATTAAGCACTTACCAGACAACTAGGAGCAAATGGGAAAAAAAGTTGAAGAAATGCTCAAGGCTGAAAATTCAAGGAATGAAAACGAAGACAACAATGAAGTCCATCTTACCTCAGAAAGAATAGTCAACATTCAGAAATCAAGTAACACAAATGCTGGTGAAGCAGATAGGAAGGAGCCCATCTACATAGTCAGTAGACGTGTAAACCAGTACAATTACCGTGAAAATAACATGAAAGGTCCTCAAGAACCTAGAACAGAAATCGCCCTTGACTCGGCTAGTTCTCTCGCTCCTTGATGTGTTAAAGACTTCACATGACAGCAGTGTGTGCGCAGCCGCGTTGACAGGAGCAGAACTCATAACTGTGACAGCAGCGTAAATGCGCCAATTTCCAAAGCAGCTGTGGCGCCCACACATGGGGAAACCTGTCCTGCTGTAGGAAAAACAAACAAACCCGAGTCGCTGTGGGCCTGCGGGTGCACCTTGAGGCCCCACGATCAGGAAAATGAATCAGACACACGAGGTTAAATATCACACAGCTGCTCTAATAGAAGGAAACCAAAATGGAAAGAGCAGAACAGCAAGTGGATGATAGGAAGAAGGTAGATCTTATTCAGGCTGGAAGGGGCTGAAAAGGTGGATGGGGAGAGGAGGGAGGAGAAGAGGAAGGGCGCCTCACGTGCATGTGCCGACCCCACCCCAAGGCCGAGGTGGTGCGCACGTCCTGACACGGTAGAAGCACTTACAGCCCGGTGTAGCTCGGCCTCACCTCTTCACCTCAATCAAGTGGTTTGAAAACATTCCACATAGTAATACAGCTTTACTGAAAATGTACCAACTTCTTCATAGTTACTAACGCCTGGACAATACATCATGGCTGCTAGATATGTGGCATCACTGCTCTACTGAGTATTACAATCATGTCAAGGTTTTAAACTCTTCAGGAGAATCATGTATGTTGCGTGAAAATGCTGCACACTGTATCTGAGGAAACAGCATCTGTGGGTTTCGGCATCCTTGAAGGTGGGGCTCCTGAAACCAAGCATTACCGAAACCAAGTGAAGGATGCGCATGCTGATGCCATAATACAGATGGGGAGAGACATGGGAAGGCTCACACACATCACCTCTAAGCATGTAAATAAGAGTTTACAAGAAAGAACTGAGTGGACAGATGAGCGGGTAGATTCTGCAAATCTAAGTGATAAAAATATAGAAAATAAGAAAAAGGCATCAGGGTTGAGCATCTCATTTGTTATTTATCTAAATAAATGACATTCTGGGCTATTTATTGAACAGACATTGGGAACACATGAATGAAGGATGTTAGAGTTCAATTTGATTTGTTGAGTGTGAAGTGCTTTTAAGGTCTCCTATTGTAAGTTTTGAATAGGCATTTTGCTATTGAAATGCAAAGGAGAGATTTGGGCAGAATAAATAAATCTGCAATTTCATCTTGCAAGCAGCAATTGAAATTATTTGTTTAAAAAAAGCTGATGCTAGATGAGAGGTCAGGAAGAGGCCTGTAATGGGGTTGGAGGACTGTATCAGCAGGGTTTTACTGGAAGAATAAATATAACACAAAATGTACAAGTGTATAAGGAATTAGAAGATTGGCTTATGACGGTCAGCCACAGAGTCGAATGAGGAAGTGTGCCGGGCCGTCTGCATGCTGGAGGCTGAAGGACTCAGTCCAAGGTCGTGACCTCACAGCAGTGTTTCGTGCAGGTCCCTATCAGGAGGCCATTGGGTCTGCCATGGAAGGCTGATGAGTTTACACCAGAAGGCCAAAGGGTCCAAGGCGGAGGCCGTGGAGTCTGCACTAGAAGCCAGGAGACGACATCCAACCTGCCTGTGAAGGCTGGAGCTCTTCTGGTGAAATGGAATGCTCCCTCCTTCCTCAGTTCCCTTTTATATCCAGTGAGTGATGAGTCACTCCAGGGTGGAGCCTCCGCGCCCTAGTGTGTGGAATTGCTGGACCAATTTAGTTTAAGATTTTAAACTCTCAAGTTGACACAATCCATCATCCACTACATGGACCTATGGAATTTAAAATGCAAAAAGTAAATTATTTAGCAAAGGAATCAACTGGCTAAAAAACAAAATTACAGAGTCTTAGTAGCCAACACAGCCTATGAGGAGGAGGATGCCCAGCAATGCAGAATGCTGCCTGCAGAGCACTCAGGCATGCTTTTGTTCTTCCAGCACGTTGAAAACGAAATATACAGAGTTTGGCAACGTAGTGATAAATGGAGCCAAGACTGTTTCTGCGGAACTTTTAGGAACGCAACCATATTAGAGAGTAAACTGAAGAACAAGTTCGCTCAGGTTGCCTGTAGACAGAACATGTGCACAACTCATTGTAGAAATTTTGATGGTCGAGGGAAACTAAGACATAGGTTGAGAATGTTTTGAGAAACAAATACACCACACACACACACACACACACACACACACACACTTACCACTATTCTGCATAGTGCACTGCAGCTAAGTTTGGAAGGTTGGGAGATGTACCAAAAGAGTGAGACGTTAAAAAGTAACTGTGTATAAGACAACATCATTGATATTTTAGTAAACAAAAGGTGTCAAATTTTTCAAAAGAACAAAGACTATTTTGTTACTTTTTATTGAAAGAATTTATTTGCTCATAAATAAAGTTTTTGTACTGTTTCAGGGAAAAGAATCCTACAAGTTTGGGCCATGTACAAAACAAGAAAAGGAAAAATCCCCAAGTATTAACAGAATGTCCATACACACAGAAATCAAATGTGCATTTTATTATAGAAAAGACACTTTCCCCTGTTCTGATATACATTTTCAAACTCAGAATTTAAAACTCAGTCCTTATAACTGCGTGTTTCCCAACCAGCCTGAGACTCTTAGGCACTTCCTGCTCCTAAGCAGAGCAGCAGAGGTTGATGGGCAGGAGGGAGGGACAGAGATGAGAAAGCCCTACTGTTCGAGGTGGTGAACAGTATTTCCCACCTGAGATCTGCTGTAAGCACCTCCCTGTGGCTACCATATGACTCCTGGGCTCCTTGGAAGGGTTTCTTGGGAACATTCATGGTTTTGCTGTGCTGGGTTTAGACCTAAGCCTCGGGAAGATGATGGTGGCCACGGTACATTGCTCTTCTTGCCACTGGGGACTTCAAACTGAGCCTTGTAGGAAGAGTGGGGCTGTGCATGTGCCATGTCTTGGAGCCCCTCAGGGGTAGGGAAAGGCTTGTCCTCCTGCGATGACCTGGACCCTCACCGTGATCAGGATGGAGACTCAGGGTAAACCAAGAAAAGCTGAGGAAGGCGGGCCGCTCTTGGAAAGCATTATTCTATCATTATGTACACTTCCTAAAGCTTTTGAGTCTGATTGTAATAAGGAAGCTACATGAATACACTTAGAAGAGCAGAAACATGACTCTGCAGCTGGTACCCTGCCACGGAAACACTAGTTGAATGAGTATCGTATCAAAATGACTTCACTTGAACAAAACTAAAATTGGTGAAAGAGCACAAATTTATCGGGTAAACACGATGAGTAAAGACACTGACAAGTAGGAAGAGTAGCTTTGCAGTGTCCATGACACACACAGCCCGACTCGAATAAGAAAGTTGGGGAACAAGGTAGGAAGCGACTCCATATACTGGGTGGAACTGAAGAAAACAAGCACAGAATGTGGCCTGAAAGCCTACTATTTCCACAGCTTCAGTGAACCCTCACACAGCAGAGCTCCTAATCATAACAGGTGCTCGTGGCACGTGTGGGGGATCCGCTGTGCAGAGCAGGAGCCCACAGGCATGAAGAGACAGACCACAGCCACAACCCCGCCATCTGTGGCTAAATACACCCACCCTGCAGTAAGAACACACAGAGAAAGGGAAAACGCGACCTGTACAGACGTGCGTTCCAGGCCAGCCCCACATTGCCCTGAAAAACTAAACAGTGCTAGTCTGTTGTCATATATGATGTAATGAATCATCTGAGATTTAAGAAAACTCCAGCACTGAGATGACCTCAGCAGTCACAAGTTTCAGGCTAAAAATGAAGAGTGGAAAGCAGATTTTAGTCAGGATTGCTATTCGAGGATGTCCCTGATAAAGCAAGATCGCAAAGCCTGGAATAAGAACTGACTTTTTCAGTGTGCAGACAGTGCTGCATAACAAGGATGAACAGTAAGTAAGGAAACCAACAAGGAGCACACAGAGACGGTGTGTGACCAAAGACACAGAGATGTGTGGAAACTGATTCAAAGGACCTACCTTGAGGCAGCCGAGAAAACCTAAAAAATACTAAGAAAAAAAAAGAAAAGTTAAGAAGAGTTTAAAAATAAAAAAAAACTTTGGAGTTGAGAAATACAATGAACAAAGTGAGGAGTGAAGTGGAGTGCTTCGCTGCCGACCTGATCACGGGAGGAGCCGAGCTGCCCCGAGGTTGTGAGAGAAGCGCTGTGGCGCACACACGCAAATGCGAACACGGTAGCGCACACACTTCAGCAGGGCCGTCTAGTGCTGCGCGTAACAGGAGGACGCGATCAACGTGATGAAAAGATAATATTGTCAGCCAAAAATAACAGCCTGCAAACTCTACTTTCAAAAAGAAAGAGACCTGAAGACGTTTCCAGGTGAGCTCTCCAAAGGAAAGACAAGGGAGACTGTTACCACCACAATTATCTCACACGGTGTACTTTACACTGAAAGAGAAAGATGTTATGAAAATTACATAAAGCATTTTAAAGTTTAATCTCATGACTTAAATACAGAGCCAGCTGTAGTGGTGCACACTCATGACCTGTGCTTTTTGGGAGCTAAGGCAGAAAAATTACAAGCTCAAATAACACTAGAACAACTCAGTAAGACTCAGTCTCAAATTAAAAAAAAAAAAAAAAAAAACCTCCATGGGATGATAATGGTGTAGCTCAATGGTAACATTCCCTTGAGCTCAATTCCTAGTCCTATGGTAAAGGTAAGTGTCCAAAAGGGGATTAGAAATAGAAAAAGCCTGCAGTGAAAGCACCATAATTAAATGCTAATCCTACGAAGTCCTTTTCTTTTTTTAAAAAATATTTTTAGGACAGCACATACAGAGTGTTCAGGGTCTCACTGTGTAGATTAGACTCATAGTGATCTGCCTGTTTACAGCCTCCCAAGAGCTGGGATTATAGGCACGAGCCACCATACCCAGTCTCAATTGCTGTCTCAGGCGCCCCGGGGGTGGGGCTGGCACGCAGGCCCGGGATCGAACTCCCAGCCCCTGCATCTGCCTAAGCAGATGCTTTAATCTGCTGAGCTATTTCGCTGGCCTCATTATTTTGGATTATAATGATATCAGAGTTTTAATTGTTGTGCTTTTCCAAAACACTTTTGTTTTTTCTTCAGATGTTTTATACAAATATCATATAGAGAAATATAGAATAAATACCATTGAAATATGGTCTCCTCTGGGAGCTTTGTGTAGATTTTAGATTTTAGAATACATATCTCTATATACTGCACAGATACATACATAGCTGGATTTTATTTATTTATTTATTTATTTATTTATCTATTTGTATGTATTTGGTTCAGGGTCTCACTATGCAGCTTGGACTTGTAGTGATCCTCTTGTTTTCAGCCCCCAGCACTGGGATTACAAGCGTGCACCAACACACCTAGATAGGTTGCTGGCTCAACACACCCTGGCTGGGGCCAGTGCAGCTGCTGCCGCCGGCAATCAAACCCTGCTCCCTGCACTTGCTTAGGCTGGTGCTTAGCCTGCTAAGCCAGCTCACCAGCCCCACTGTTGAATCTTGAATAACACAAATTTGTTCCACACAGATTATACAAGGATATTTTCCTTAGTGCAATGTTTTGGAAACCTGAAAGTGAAGTGAAAATTTCAAAATAACAAAGGATGTGTTATGACAGCAATGCATAAAATAGGTGTAATGGTTTACTTTATCATTTTTATTTTTATTAGTATACATTTACAGTACACAATGATTACATTCATTGCAGTAATTTACTGCATATACATAAAATATACACAAATCTGTTATTGAAACTTACAAATTGTCAAAACTCGTGCACCTTTACAATTAGAGACGGTAGCTGGGACAGTTAACTGTCCAGAAAAATCTCAATTCACTGGAACTGCCAAAACCTTCCTGTAGTACAGAACGTCCTCACTATAAATCCCACACCACTTTGCGCCCTACTGCGACACCCTGATGTGCTGTCAACCCACCTAGTGCTCTGTCACCCCGGTTGTTCCCTGAGCAGACCCTCTCCCAGCCACTTGGCACCGTGAACAGAGGTAGAGCTCATGCAGTTCTGTGTCTCATCACGTACAACACACATATAGTGTACAAGACATGTGGCACTTGGCAGCATGAGCTGTCAGCAAGGACTTCAATTAACAGCAAGGTCTTGGGGACTCAAAAGTAGCACATGGAGTTTTTACTGCATGCTGATGGAGTCAGTTCTCTAAGCTCTGTGCTGTTCAAAGCTCAGCATGCACTCACACACACACACGTGCACACACACACGTGCGCACACACAGAAGCATCTACTATGCATATGGTTATAGGGAGCCTTTGGGGAAAGGAAATAGAGAAAAGAAGAAGAGAGACGAAGACAGAAATCTAAGTGGTGGAGAAAGTGGGAGGGTAGGGTAGGAACAGAATCCAGGACACATCATTGACAGCTTTGGAAATGTACACGACTGCACTGCGAGCTGCAGACAAAGCTGAGGCAGAAAGTGACAATGTGTCAGAAGTGCTTCTAGATTAATGAGTGTTTGCTGAATTTTAACACCATGTTAATTTGACAAATTTAACACCTTAGTGAGATAATAAGCTTTATGGTCACAGATTTATTGTGGGTTTTAACTAATTTAAATTTTAAATTCAAAAATCTCAATTTCTTGAAAAGGTCAAGTCAGGTAGAATTAATGCTAACTAAAGCAAAGAAGAACTTCATTCCCTTGTTCTTTTATTTTGTTTTCTTTGTGTTTATTACGGTCCCTCCTTTCCATTTCAGGGGCTGCTCCGCACGTGAAGGCTCGAGCTACTTTCCACTTCACGCCCTGCTCACCGCAGGCTGGCTGCAAGGTCAGCACTCCTGAGACGCCGGAACGCAGCCGCGGGGACCCTCAAGCCGGGCTGCTGCCCCCCGGGGATGGCTCACGCACCGCCTGGACGGCCTGCCCGAGCGGGGCGCTCGGCGCGCGGGGTGAGGCTGCTCCTGTGCGCTCTGGCCCCCACACGGCTTCATCAAATTTAGCCGAAGTTTGAATAGAAGGTCTCGCATCAAAGTGTATTGATCGCGAATGAGCGCGGCTTTCTCAGAGAAAGCCAGCCCCTTCCTGTAGATTTTCCTTTTTATTTTTTTAAGTGTTTGATTCTGTTTTCTTATTTTCTTCAGAAGTCCTGGACCCTGAGCTAAAGAACAGCGCAGCTGGGAGCAGCTTTGGCGCGCGTTGTTTCCTCCTGACCGATCGATGTTTCTTCACAAAAGGCTCGAACCGCAGGGCCACAGCGGGCCCAGCAGAAGTGTGCCTGAGCCCCCTTGGCTTGGTGCTTATGTTTACCAAGGGTAGATACGACATCACTGCGAGCAAGCCGCGCCGTAACGTGTAGCTCTGGGGTAATCTCACTCTATTTGACTTCATGAAAAAGATGTAGTGGGCCTGACTCGAAGCAATACTTTCAGCATCTGAATACACATAAATTAAGGCAAATGGTGTTGTATGTATATTAAGAATATGTAAACCAGCCCCAATTTGTGAACGCTGTTCTTCCACAAACAGCACGCGCTGAGGAGGGAGGCCTGGAGCAGTGTACCTGCGCTCTGAGCAGGCTGCGAGGCCCACGCACGGCCTCGCGTTCAGAAAGGAGGATCGTCACAGAAGCTCCATGTGTTTATTAAATACTTTAGCTAATTTTTATTACTATGGAATAATAATATTTATGACAAAATGTTAGAAGCAACATACAAGCTAAAACTCCTTCAAAATTTGATCATTGAGAATTGTGAGTTTTAAAATTTTTATTAGCACATTTATTTGGGATTTTGCTTTATCACAAAGAGATCCGTTGTGATTTATAGTTTAAATGTCCGCAAAAGGCATATGTGGTAAAACAAAGGAGCTGAGGCGGACACCTCCTTCCATCCATGTAATCCTAAACGGCACCCTCCACCAATGATCCTTGCATTGTCCGGGGCTGGACAATGAAATAGAAGCCTACCCGACTTCTCAGCCTGCGGGGAGACATCACGTGGGGTGGATCTCCTTGCCTGACCTCCAGCCACCTCCGGCCCACTCCAAGCTCCCTGACTTTCTAAGTACCACGCGTCATGCGCGTCACCAGGGTCACAGAGAATTCCGGGGCAGGCACGGGTGTGCAGAGCCCGCGAGGACTCGGCACCACGCTCATTCCTGCCAATCATGCTTCAGATGGACACGCCCGCCGAGAGGCGGACCCTGGAATCCGAAAGCCTGGCCTGTCGGGGTGTGGCCGCTTGTGGGAGCGACCACCCGTGCGTGGAGCCCGGCTTTGTGGCCTCCACGGCCTGCTTTTCTGTCTGCTCTGTGTCCTGGGTTGGCAGAGACCTGAGAACAGCTTTCCATCATCTTCAAGCAACGCTGCACTCGGGGACTCGGCAATTCATGGCTCACCAGTCAGAAACCTGGACCTCGGCTGCCCATCACAGGTACCCCCGAGGCCGGGCTCCAGCTGGTGGTGCTGCCGGATGGTGGGGCAGAGACCAGGAGCCGGGACTAGTCGGAGGCAGTAGGGACAGTTTTATCATATTCGTCCCCAAGACATGATTCTCTCTCTCTCTCTCTCTCTCTCTCCCTCCCTCCCTCCCTCTCTCTCTCTCCCCTTTCTCTCTCCCTTTCTCTCTGTCTGTCTTTGTCACTCTGTGTGTGTCTTTCTATGTCTCTGTCTCTGTCTCTGTCTGTCTCTCTCTGTCTCTGTGTCTGTGTGTCTGTCTGTGTGTGTCTGTCTGTCTGTCTCCCCCTCCCCCTCTCCCTCTCTCTGTCTCTCTCTGTCACCCTCTGTAGTCTGTCTCTGCCTGGGTTCCTCTACCACACACACACCTATCTCAGTGTCCCGCCTCACCACAGGGTAAGAAACAATGGAGTCATGTGGCACAGACTAAAACCTCTGAAATCATAAACCAAATCTTTCTTCTTTTCAGATGTTTTTCTCAAATATTTTATCACAGCAATGGAGAGCTGAATAACAGTTTTACTCCAGTGTGTATGCATTAGGAGAATTAATTTCATTAAAATTGTCATGCTGTCAATGACATTCTTTACAGATCAAGAAAAATAAATTCTAAGATGAAAGCACAAAAGACTTCAAGCAGTCAATGCAATCTTGAGCAAGAAGAGGAAAGCTGGAGGCCTCCAATCCCACTTCGGGGTGTGCCACAGAGCCACAGAGCCACAGAGCCACAGAGCCACAGAGCCACAGAGCCAAGAACAGCATGGTCCCAGTATACAACGTGTGGTCAATCAAGCTAATGAAATGGAAGACAATCTACTTCCAGATTATTCTTGACAAAGGAATCAAAAACATACTTTGGAGAAAAGACAGCCTAATGTGCTGTGAAAAGATTGAAATTAAAACCCTTATATCTCACCCTGTCTTAGTTACTCTTCTCTTGTTGCTGGGACAAATACCCGACACCCAAAATGAAGGAAGGA
>NDGN011329931.1:4006-16306 GCA_002564285.1 Tympanoctomys barrerae
AAAAAAAAAAAAAAAAAAGAATTTTGGGTTAGCTTTTCCAAACTCCATTCCATATGTAATTTCAGAGTAGAGTGTCAATTTTCTGATCAAGGTTATCTTCTGGTGCACCCAAAAGAAAATACTGTAATATAAAACATCAGTCTAATCCTAACTGATGATTGGAAACAACTGAAAGGATTTGGGTTCTGCATTTGGTGAGCTTATTGAGGCTTATCACTGTTTCTGCGTGTGGTAGCAGCTGCTTCATAGTATGCCTCCGGTAAGCAGAACTCCTTTACCAGGGGTTTTCTGGGCTCTGCAAATGGAAAGTATTCACTTGAAAGGGAAGAAACATTTTGTCTTTTGAAAATGAGGAAGGAAATGGGATCATGTAATTGAAATACACGTAAGAACAGCAGTCTGGAAACAGTGGGGAAGGTAGGCCAAGGTAAGACATTCTTGGAATTCATTGTTTGTAGCTCTAGCCCTGTGGTAAACTGGATTTGGCTTCTGAGGGAGGACAGGATGTGAAATGGCTTAAAACCAGTTCCCCAGAATGATTCAGCAAAACAACCTGTACTGGCTCACAATGGAAAGTCTTTCCAATTTGCATCCCTTTGTCAGTACAGAAATGACCAGTTCCACCCCATCCCCTGCCCATTCTGCAAACTTTTAAGTCTCTTGTGACCCTTAAATAGGTCATTTCTGAACAAAAAAAGATCTAAGCTCAAAATATTACTCATAGTGAGATTACTTATTTCCAAATATGTATGCCCCTCTTATTGCCCTTTATTAAAACAGGTGTAACACATACTTCTGTTTCTTCACCACAGGGCCTTTCATTTTTGTAAGGTCTTCTCCTTTAATAAAAGTGTTGGAGTTGAAGGGTAGATGTATGTGAGAAGATCTGGTTGGGAAGGTGGTGCCCTTGTCAGCTTTGTTCTTTCTACTTAGTGAAACTTGCCAAAATTTTAGTAGATCAGCTTATACTCTAGACTACAGTTAGTGATCTGGTCTAAAATCCTGACCCCTGATAGCTTAAGCCAGTGGGAACTTAGAAAACTTAATGTTAAGCTTTCTTTACAGTAATTGAAGTATTTTCTGTTAACAGCAAAAAAGAAAATGGCACTCCAAAGTTTCGTCAGATGTTTCTTACTGACTCAGCTTAAGTGTGCCCCAAATCTGTACATGTTTAACTTTAGATCTTGATAATTTAGGTATTTGTGTTTATGTAGAATTATGATAGTTGTAGAAATATCTGTTGTAGGCTTTCAGTTTTTCTACCTGCTTGGTCTAAACCAGAAGAAACCAGCACTCAGGAGGCTGAGGCAGGAGGATCATTGCGAGTTTAAGAGCAGCCTGGGCTACAAAGTGAGCTCAAGGCCAGCCTGAACTGCACAGCAAGATCCGTCTCAAAAAGAATAAAATAAATAAATCAAACCAAAGGGGGAAAAAAGAACTACAGGTGAAGAGATAGGTAAAACTATAAAAAGTATTGTGGTTTTGTCCCATTGGGCTACTTTACAAAGATTTATGTCTCCTTAATTCAAAGAAGCCAAGTGACAGCCTTAATGTTACTTATTTAGGCCAGAAACCTATTTGTTTTAGGTTACATAATCTGTTTGTTCTTAAAATGAGGCATCTGCTTGGATTCAGGGCATACTGGGAGCTGAATATTAAAATCTGTGCTAGACAAAAAAGGATTAGAAAAGAAATAATAAGAAGTTATTTCAGGCTACTTGGCTTGAGTAGCAAATTTTGTTGCCTGAAAAGGAGTCAGAGTGGTTCTATAGTTATTAAAGGAGGCAACACCCTAAAATTAGTCTTCTTAAATATTTATCTTGAATTCTGTGTCTTTGATTGAACTGAGCTGTCAAAATAGGCTCTTCTAGAGGGAAGATTTAAAAAATTGACTTCTCAACCATTTGAAAGTTTACAAACATTTATTTAAAAAACGAAAGCCTCTTTTAAATGTAGATGCGACTTTTGGTTCTGTATAATGTAACTGTTCATTCGGTAACTGTTCGTTCAGTCGTGACCTTCTTCTCCTTGTTTCAGATGGGGCATCCTCTTCTCCCACCCACGGGACTTTACCCCCGTGTGTACCACAGAGCTTGGCAGAGCAGCAAAGCTGGCACCGGAGTTTGCCAAGAGAAATGTTAAGCTGATTGCACTTTCAGTAGACAGTGTTGAAGACCATTTTGCCTGGAGCAAGGTAGACTTCTGTGGTGTGTGAAATATATTTTGGTTCCTCAGCTCCTGCAGTGTCCTTTTGTACGCTAGTGAGTAGAGAACCAGCTGGCTTGCCTTGCGTAGCTTTGGAGGCTTTCAGTCTGGTCTTTGAACAGAATGAGGCAAGATTAAAAGGTTGAGACTTTCAGCACCACACCAAGGCTCTAGGGAGATAAAAAGAGAGGCTTAAGTTTGAGCTGACCCCCAAAGGACCAGCGAGTTAGCCATTCATCCCTTTATAATGAAGCTTGCATCAGAACCCAAAAACTTCAGGTGCTTCTAAACACAGGGACATGTCTGAAGGATGGTAAACATGGAGAAGGGTGGGAGCTCCCAGCCTTACCCTGTGCATCTTTTCCTCTATGCCTTTGTGAACAAAAGCCTTTCCTTGAGTTCTGTGAGCTACCCTAGCAAATAAGCAGCACCAAGGAGTGGTGGGTCATGAGAGCTCCAGTTTATAGCCCATCCGTGAGAAGCACAAGTAGGGCAACCTGGAGCTTGCAATTGTCATTGGAAATGGGGAGGGAGTCTTGTGGGGCTGTCTTCAACCTGTAGTATCTGATGCTATCTCTAGCTAGAGAGAGTCTACACTGAGTTGAATTAAGAGGGCTAATATCCAATGAAGGATTGGTTGGTTGGTTGGTTGGTTGTTGGAGAGAAAACCCAGGTTCTTCTTAGTGATCAAAGTTCTCAGAAGTTATGTGTAGGGTTTTGTTTTTAATCCTCTGTCATCAGAAGTACTAATTGGTATGTGCTTTGAGCCTTGGGATTATAAGAATTATAGAATAGCTTGATTATTTTAGATAAAGCTACAAGGAAACCTCAGGTTCACAATTCACTAGATATTTGAAAACCTGGCTGTGACGTCATAGTAACCTCAGTATTAAGTCTAAGTGATTGGGTCTCACCCACTGTTTTTCTTGACCTACTTGCAGCATTCAGCCCCACTGATCACTCTCTATCCTGAAATGCGTTCCACCTCCGGCTTCCTGGATGTCACATCCTTGCTGTTGATGTTCACACTTAGGCTGGTGTTTGATCATCTTCCAACTCCTAATTTACGCTGAAATTGCCTTGAACTAGTTCTTGGACCACTTTTCCATCTCTATTCTTTCTCTTGGTAAGCTCATCCCACGTATCTTTAAAAAATATCTGTATGCTCTGATTCTCAGATGTCCCTCTGTGGGCCAGATGCTACTGGTCTCCAGGTGGAAACAGCCACCGTGTGCCCAGCATCTGCCCAGCATGGCCCATCTTCTCAAGCTTAGCTGGTCTCCGTCTGAGCCCCACTCTTCTCATCCCAGCATCCTCTCATTTCAGCCGATGGCAACTAGATTTTTTTAGTTACTCAGAGTAAAAGTCCAGAACCCATTCTTAATTCCTTTTTTCTCATGTCACATCTGATTCATCCAAAACCTTTTTGACTCTTCCTGCAAAATAGATCCAGGCTCCTGTTTGGAAAAACCAACTCCCAGGTATATCTTAGTGGCTTGACCTTAGCCTCTAGTTATGTAGGAAACTTCAAGGTACCTCTACCCTGCAGTCATGTTGGTTACTATTTTCTTGTAACTTCTAACAGCCCAGTGACTGGTAAAGAAAAGTTTGAATGACAAAATTAGTGAATATGTTAAAAAAAAAAAAAAAAAAACTGATCCATTCAGAAATCATTAATGTCACTTTCATCTCTATGGAGAAATGCAAAAAGGTTTTGTGTCTACTATCCCTACCCCTTCTACTTTCAAGGGTCCACATGAATAATAAATAGATCTTTCCTTAAGTCTAATTTTAAATCCTTCTCATTACTTCCTCAAATTACCACACATATGTTCCTCACTCCTATATAGTAGTTTATATATGATCCTGCCTGTGTTTCATTAGTGGTGTTCTCCTCCAGGGTGTGCCTTCCATTTCCCAGGGGAAAATCTGACCCATCCTTCAAGAGCTCAGGAGAATTTTACATCTATCTTGAATGCTTTCTCACTGCATTTGTAGCACCACTTAAGCATTATAGTCTTCATACTACTATACTGCTTCTTGTAGGAATTTCTTAGCCAAATTAGAAGTTCCTTTGCTGTAAGAGCCATGTCTGCCTACATAACTGTATTGTACACCATGCTTACTATAAGACTTATGTCATTGTTTGATCAAATAATGAAACAACTTAGAGGGCATGGTGGCACCTGCGTGTAATCTCAGCATTTGGGAGGCTGAGGCAAGAGGATTGCAAATAAAAGTTGAATGAGGAATAAGGTTTTATTAGAGGGAGAGGAAAGTAGATCATTCACACTTGAGTTGCTTTTCACCCATGCATTTTTTATTTGTCCTTTAATGTGTACGTTCAAATCTCAATTCTTGTATTTGCTTTAAGTTTTATCACACACACACACACACATACACACACACACACACACACACACACCTAACTCTCATTTCTCAGTATCAGTCTTTAGTCTAGCCTCTAAGTTGGAGTGTTTTTGAGGCATGGGCCAAATCCACAGAATTTTCTTCACCTATGGCATCATTTCTAGATGTCTGGACCTAGAAAACCTATGTTTCTGATATTCTTAATAGGATTTGAGTATGCAAGATCACCTGGTATTGGACTCATAGTAATTCTGTTTAGTCAACTTTTAAAGATCTTATTAATGCTTTCTTAAGGAAGTAAATGTATGTTGAATTTAAGAAAATTGAGGGTGAAAGGGTGTGAGCCTATATTCTGCTTTTATTTCCACCATTAAGTAATACGGAGAAGTATTTTGGTTTTGTTTGGTTAGTTGGTCAGTTGATTGTGGGGTTTGTGAGACAGGGTCCCACTATGTAGTTCAGGCTGTAGCCCAGGCTGGCCTCAGATTCATGGCAGTCCTTCTGTCTCAGCCTCCCAGGTGCTGGGTTTACAGGCATGCACCACCTGACTTCATTCATTTTCTTATTAAAATTGCTCAGAGAAATTATTGTGTCTTTCAAGATGATGGCTATTAACATGAAATTCAGAGAATGTGGCAAGTTTAGAATTTTTTCTCCTTTTCCTTGCCTTTTAGGATATCAATGCTTACAATGGTGATGAGCCCACCGAAAAATTACCTTTTCCCATTATTGACGATAAGAGTCGGGACCTGGCCATCCTCTTGGGCATGCTGGACCCAGCAGAAAAGGACGAAAAGGGCATGCCCGTGACTGCCCGTGTGGTGAGTCTGAATCTACTTTGCAGTCAGCAGGGCCAGTCAGGCTTTATGTGGTGACTTGGACTGACTGGAGGAAATCAGGGAATGTATGCAGTTATTAAATAACTGTACTGATGACAATATTATTGATTATCTTAATACTGATGCAAAGTGACAGGAACAGTCAGCTCAATTTTTAAACTGGTTAATTCATTGCTGTCTGAAACCTACAGAACAAAAAATCATTTATCCTAAGGGG
Organism: Tympanoctomys barrerae; assembly: GCA_002564285.1. Classification (NCBI taxonomy): domain Eukaryota; kingdom Metazoa; phylum Chordata; class Mammalia; order Rodentia; family Octodontidae; genus Tympanoctomys; species Tympanoctomys barrerae. The sequence continues at coordinate 9,638 of NDGN011329931.1, forward strand.
CTATGTAGAATGAATAAAATTTTTCTATAGCTGTCTCAAGAGATCTGTCTTTGAAGTAGCACCACATCCTCCTTCAGATGTCAACTCATTATTTGTTTTGCCCCCTATCCAGTAAAGAATAAACTCAGTCTCTAATCAGTCTGTATAAATGTATAGTTATTTGAGGCCAAGCATGAACTCCAATTCCTATTAAAAAGTTAATCATTCCTGGATGACATAGAATCTTTTGGAGGCCTTTCCTGGGTTAAACTTACATATCCATTTTTTTTTTTTTTTTAAGTGGGGCAGCCAGGGTAAAATATAACTTCATTCCTTCTAAGTTTTGAAAGTAACAGAAAAAAAAATTATACTCCAGCCACCCCAATGAGCAATTTGGTATATCCTAGTAGGTGATCTGCTTCTGTTTTTATTTTTATACTCTTGCATGTTTTTAATGAGTACAGTACTTTCTGAGTAACTTTAATTTCAAAAGCACTGGAAGGGACTCTTCCTACTTACGCCTCTCTATGATTTGCAGGTATTTGTTTTTGGTCCTGACAAAAAACTGAAGCTATCCATCCTCTATCCAGCTACCACTGGCAGAAACTTTGATGAGATTCTCAGAGTAGTTACCTCTCTCCAGCTGACAGCAGAAAAAAGGGTCGCTACCCCTGTTGATTGGAAGGTAAAGATATTAGAAGGACAGATACTCAACTTGTCTAGAAGGCCGAGAGGACCTGTGTCTAAATGGTTGCCTCCTGGAACTAAGTTTGTGGCATCCAATTGGGAAGGATTTTTCCTTAGCTAATTTTGAGATTTTCACAGCTTACAAAACACAACTTCACATTGCTTCCTGACTTGTAGGGAATTTGGACAAGTTGTCCAGAATGATTCCTTTTCTTTACATAAGCTGAACAGGGCGGGGAGATGGCTCAGTGGAATAAGTGCTTCCCCGGCAAGCACAAGGGCCTGAGTTCAATCCCCGGTTCCACCAAAAAAAACCAAACAAACAAACATAAGCTGAGCAAAGTCCAAATTGCTCTGAAGTCTTCAAATTTCCTGAGTATGAGCCATTTATGAATTCAATTTTTCGGGTTAGGAATACTAAATTAATAAAGTCTGTACAAATATTCTTAATCTGAAATACTTATGTTCCTATGCAATTCAAGTTAGGGGATAGTCAACCTATAAAAGATTTTTTTTAAAACATTTTTATCTAACCATTCCCTGATGGCAAAATATTTATAGCAAAATCTTGATTGCCTATTTTTTTTAAGTCATAGATACAAACTGTTAGCATATTTATGTTATGAAACGTATTTCTCTTAAGCTTCAGTCCTTTAAACATGTAGAAGTCTCTAAAATTTGTTCATAAACTTAAGGTCTTTAAAATCTTTTGAAATATGTAAGGTGTAGATAATGCCTCAAAGAGTTTCCAAATGTTGGTAGATTTTTTTTTTAAATATATTTACCTGTGGTGAGTGGGTGGATAGGTTGGTTGGTTGGTTGGTGGTTGGTTGGTTGGTTGGTGAGTGGGTGGGTTTTTCTGACAAGAAAATCATTTAAATTCTGTATCCATTAATGGCAGACAAACTTACTGAACCATGACAGTGAGTACTAGGGAGCTAGTGCTAGTTCCAGCCCTTATACTCCCACAAACAAATAATATGAGTCTGTAGTCTACTGAAAAGTGATGAAGATGCTACAGAAAATAAGCAGGTGTTGGTTCTATAGTTGACTGTCTAGGAATACCTTTGGTTTGTTCCTTTGTGGTACTGGGGACCGAACTGGGAACCTTGCGTTTGCCAGGCAGTTGCTTATGCCACTGAGCTATATCCCCAGCCCATCAAAGAGTACCATTAGGAGGGGACCTCTGGAAGGGAAATCAAGAAATCAAGGTAACCAAGGCATGCACAGGAGAGAGGGATGAGCAGCAGAGACAGGCAGAGCTTTACAGGCAGAACTGAAAGGAAACCAGTACCTATGGAAGATGAGTGGAAGAGCTAGTAATGAGAGGAGGCCAAGTTCAGTCCATAGACAGACTTTGAAGTAAACTTAGAAATGGGTTGTTGGGGAATTACTGTCCTCAGGACAGTATCAAAGATGAGAAAACAAAGTTCCTCAGAGAGGAGAGAATAAATAGATACTTAATTATTCTCATTAACACCCATTTTTCCCAAGTTAATTTTTGGAATACCTTTTAGCATTACTGGAAGACTGAATTTTACCATTTTCAATTTCAATAGGATGGAGATAGCGTAATGGTCCTTCCAACCATCCCAGAAGAAGAAGCCAAAAAACTTTTCCCTAAAGGAGTCTTCACCAAAGAGCTCCCATCTGGCAAGAAATACCTCCGCTACACTCCCCAGCCTTAGATCAGAGACGCTGAGGCTGTCACTAGTCCCTCAGTGAGCCAAAGGGCACCAGCTGCCAGCATGCTTTCCTGCAGCAGTTCCACAAGAACATCCTGGTGTGTTAACAGCCAGGTCCTTAGGTTACTGTACTACCGGCTTATTAAATGGAAGGAAGGAGCACTAAAATTTTCTTGTGATTCTTTACTGTGTGCCTTCACCAGTGCTCTGTCCTAGTCACACATCTCAGCACTGCTGCCAACTGGTTCTTCTTGAAATTTATTCTGTATTGGAAGCTCAGATCTTGTTGGGTCTCTGCAGGGTTTATGATCAACCAGGTAGAATGTGTTGTTGGTTGAGGAAGTTTACCTTTCTCCATCACAGAATGACTGTCAAATTTTTGTAGTTATCTTCATCAAATCCTCTCTTCTGTTCCCATTTTGAAGAGCAACAGAACTGGAAATTCACCTTTGTCTGTAAATAGCTGAGTATGTAGCCCTGGAACTGAGATCTTCTTTAACATTCAGTCTTTTGATCATAGCTGGAGAGGAGAACTTTTCAATTCTGTACCTGTCTAGTAGATAACTAAAGTTGGGACTTATATTTTACTATAAAATTTTTTGGGATAAATTTCTGTGAAAGGGGGAAACCTACAGAAGAGGCTTCCTTTCCTGCTGGGAAGCTGCACCTGAAGGCATGAACACAGATGCCGTGTGCCTTTCATCAAGTATTGCCATATGTCAGCCTGCTCTGAGGATGCGTGCATGGGACACCACACCTCGTGAAAAGAAAGAGAACGACTGAGAATGAGTTGTAGTACTATTCTGCAGTGGGTTGCTGTTTTCTGGATTTTGCTCTTAGGGCATCAATAAATAAAATCTTTAGTTGAAACTGGATCAGAGAATTATTTTATTATATTTTAAAATACTAATTTAAACACATGTCCAAGGGCTTACTTCTTGCTAGGACTGGCATCAGCAGTTTCTCCAAATACAGATACATAAAATGTCATAGAATAAAAATGGAATGGTTAAAGAACATAAGGATTTCCACACATGTCTTGGCCCACTTCCCATTTAGCTCCATCTATTTGCTTGGCTCAGAATCCCATCTGTTTGTGGGTTCAGGTACAAAAATCAAAATCACAACTAATGCCTTCATGAGGTAGCTGGACTTAAAAGATACAGATTTTGAAAATAATGATACATCCATACTTAGTGCTCTAAATTCAGTCCCTTGGACTGATATTATACCATGTTAATAAGTCTTAGGTTTGCAAAGAGGAATCCCACTTGGAAGTGTGTAGGCTCTTGCAACCTAACCACTCATTTCTCCATATGCCACAAGCAGAGAAGTCTAGGATGAAGGCAATGGCAGGCAGGTGCCTTCCCCTCTGAGGCCCTGCTCCCTGGCTTGTGTATAGCTGTCACATTACATTCTTACATGATGGTATTTTTATTGAATAGGATGATTTCTGTACATGTAAAACTTGGATCATGCTAGGAACATTGATAAGGTGAAAATCTCAGGTTGCATAATACTGAAAGTGTTGTTCTAAAAGGTTGAGAAGGACTGGCTAATTGATGTCACTGTTTCCCAGCTCTGTATGTTTTGCTCCTCAAGAACTTGACAATTTTTTTCCTTGTGTCTTCTGATCATTCCCTCCTATGTCCTGCCATTTCTCTGGCAACTTGGTTCCTCACTGCTCTCATCCCTTGACATTTATCCTGTAGTCCTTGACTCATGAGTCTACTTTCAATTTTCTCTTATTCAAAGCTTCAGGCTCCAGCGTTAATGACTTGGGTCTTATTCATTAATGGAACATTTCCGATTTAATTTCCAAATTCAAAATCAATTCTTCAGCCTTTCTCCCCAACATTGTAAACTTAGTGCCTCCCATCCTGCTCTCAAGTGATGGTGTTTTGTTTGAGTCTATTCTATACATGTGCTGTCACTATTAAAGAATTCGAGGGAAAAGGGTCGTGTATCCTCAAATTCAATTCTCATGCTTTTATTCAATAGCATTGAAACCGTAAGACTGCAAGTATCCCTTTGTAAATATAAAGTATTCCATAGCGAGGTTTTGGGTTTTTCCCCCAAGGTAGAAGTGACCCTGAGTACATTCTTATGTACGCCAGTGGGCAGAGTGTTCTCTTGAGAACTGCTGCCCTCATCTTTTGTAGAATAACTGTGATATGGCCAAAAATTTACTCATTAAATTAACATACACCATGGTAGGGAGTGGAAACAAGGAATTTGAGAGGCATTCACCTGACTTCTCAAAAGCAAGGAAATGCTCTGGCTAAAAGTCTTTGAGATACACAAAGTGATAAACTTTTGGCTCCAAGTCTGGTTAAAATTGTGATCTCACCTCCAGACTCCATGCCAAGGTTAAAGATGTTCAGGGAGAAGCTCAGCAAAAATGCTTTTGTCTAAAAAGTCAAGATGCCGATTCCTGTATAGAGCGAATTGTCACAGTGATTGTCTTATTCCAACAGCCATTGTCCCTACTGCTTTGAAGCCATGGAAACTGAGGAAATACAACTTTGGTTCTAGGTTAAAGGGCATACTGGTTGGTTAACAGGTCCTTGCCACCCTCTTGTCCCTGCCTGGCTTAGAAATGAGCATGTGATTCACTTTATACCCATGAGGCAAATAGAAGACTATTAGAGGTATCTAGAGTTCTTTTGCTGAGGAATAATTTAAAGCTCCTCCTTTTGTTTTTATTTCCTGAATTTGATCAAGAAAATGAAGTGCTAATTGCTGTTAGTGGCCATCTTAACCTTGAAGTAAGGGGACCAAACCCAGACTGAGGTTGAAAAGGTGAATGGCAGAGTGAAGAGGGAGAAATCTGGGTTTTCTGGTAAATTTTTTTTTTAATGTATTTGGTATAGGGTCTCACTATGCAGCTTAGACTCATAGTGATTCTCCTATTTTCAGTCTCCCCAGCACTGGGATTACAGGCATGTGCCACCACGCCTGGACTCTGGTCTTTGGTAATCTTTACTGAGTCTACCAACTGCAAACCTGTCCTACCTCTTAACTTATTTGATACATGATAACAAACTTTTCAGAATTGGATTTTCTGGTATCTCCAGCCCAAACCATCCTAACTGACACCTGCAGAATGAAATATTACCTTCTAGTTTCAAATATATAGTAATCTGCCTCCTTACCAAAACTGTACAGTAGACATTTTCTACTATAGCTATACCACCTACATTTGTAGACCTCAAGCTTCTGCATGCACTAAGTCACCAGACAAGCACATTAAAAGGCAAAACCCCAGGGACTGGTCCCCAGAGCTTGATACCAAGTCTGGTTTTAACCCAGGTGGCAGCAGTACTGGGCACAGCGAGCCCTGCACCTGCCCACCAATATGCATGTCCCTCTTAGGCCTGGCGAAGAACATCTGGATTGTATTAAAGGAAGCAAGATGAGATGCCAGCGCATCTCAAGATGACTGTTAAGGTTGCTGTGACAGATCTGGTCTAGGCAGTGGGGTCCCTCCCTGACCTGAGAGACAAACCTCCTAAGGAGAAACCCCGTACCCTGCTCCTAACAAACCAGTGGGCCACTTGTCCTGAGGCCACAGCACCAGGAGGAAGGAGGCCTCTGGAAGGAGCCCACCCCACACTGCTCTCAAGCAGTTCCATGAGTACTGTCTGGCCATTTCCAGACTGCTTGTTCCAGAATGTAACATATTGGAGGAATAATATAACATGCAACAACACTCCATATTTCCTGACAAACACCATGAAACGATAAAGATATTGCCCAGAGAAGGTTCTTTTTTATTTTTTCTTTCTTATTTTTTTTTATGTCTGTAGAGTTGTTTTGATTTACATTCCTCTAATGTCCAGTGATGATGAGCATTTCTTCGTGTGTTTATTGGCTATTTCTACTTTCTCAGTGAAGTGTCTACTTATTTTGCTTGCCCATTTTTTTAATTGGATCTTTCATTGGGGGGATCTAATTGGTTTGAGTTCTTTATTCTGTCTGAGGAACACCTGGAAAAAATTATCTTCCATCTTCACTCTGTTGGTGGTTTCTCCTGCTACGCAAAAGCTTTTTAATTTCGCATGATCCTGTTTGTTGATTCTTGGAGCTATTTCCAGGGCTGCTGGCATTCTGTTCAAAAAGTTCTTGCCTATGCTTATGGCTTCAAGAGTTTCCCTGTCTTGTCATCCTGCAAGTGAAGGGTTTCTGGTTTAAAATTTAGTATGATCCATTTTGATTTTAGTTTAGTATATAGTTAAATAGTGAAAGATACGGGGGCCAGGGAGATGGCTCAGTAGAATAAGTGCTTCCCTGGCAAGCACATGGGCCTGAGTTCAAT
>NDGN011329946.1:0-12331 GCA_002564285.1 Tympanoctomys barrerae
AAAGAAAGAAAGAAAGAAAGAAAGAAAGAAAGAAAGAAAGAAAGAAAGAAAGAAAATTAAACAACTGCTTCAGGGACTGTGGGTCAACAGTGTCCTTTTTCACTGTTGGTGGAAGTCAGAATGGTGCTGCCCTATTCTGACATGAAATCATTATGGAGATTTTTCAAGAAACTAGGATTAGGGATCTCTCTGACTCAGTTATTAAACTTCTGAGTATTTTTCCATATGAATTTAAAATGTCTTACCTCAGTGATGTACACCCATGTTGATAGCAGCTAATTTATAATAGCTCAATTTTGGAAACAACTCAAATATATTTTAACCAAAAAATGGAAAAAAAGATGTGTTATTTTTACACCATACTATTCAGTCATAAAGGAGGATAAATATGAGACTTTTATAGGTAAATGGACGCAAATTGAGACCATATTTATTAATGAAATAAGTCCAACTCAGGTATAGAAACATTGAATTGTCTCCCTGGTGTTAAGAAGAGAAAGAGAAAATAAGGTCTAAAATATACAGTAGGTATTGTGAAATGGCAGAATTTGTTCATGCAGAAAAGGAATTAGGATGATAGAAAGGGGACAAGAAAGAAGGGAAAAAGAGAAAAATGCAAGTTAGCTATACTGCTAGTGTCTCTTAGTTCATTGAAAGGAAGGTTTGTGTTAATATCAATTGGATAATTTTCATGTCAGTATCTTATGTTTTGAGTTACTATGCTGAAGATGACAATGTCCATCATATTAACTATAGCTATTCTCATATTATTTTGTTGTGATATGTTATTTTACATATTTTCCTTAATTGGAAATTATTTTAATTAATGATAAAATGATTAGTATTTAAACTCAAATAAAGATATGTGTCCTTTTACACATATATAAATATTACCATTCACAGAATTTGAAGGATATATTTGACCATTATAAATACATGTTTTGAGATAAGCAAATTGCTTTCATTAAGGATCATATGAAAAATTTTAAATATGAAAACATGGGAAAGATGCTGAGTTTTATGATAACCCATTTAATACAAACGACCTGTCATTATTTTCATCTTAAAAATTGTCATAGAATAATAAAAGGAGAACTTCAAGATTGTCTCACTTCTTTCGAATTTATTTACAACACATTGTATTCATCATTTATCATTTAGCAATCTGCTAGATGTGTTTAAAAATTTTTCCTACATACTAAAAAATATCAGTTTGGATAGAGTCTCATTATTTCACCTTGGTATGGTAAGTCTTCATATGTAAGCCTGGCTAACAAAGTTTGTAAAATGGATATGTACCCAGATTTAGAAAACAAGAAAGTTTGATTAATGGAAGTCATTTTTTATTGATATGTCTGATTGCTCAAACCTAGGCTATACCTGAGTGTAATGAATTTTAAAATTGTTATTGTCGATATTGTGGCTATATTATCAATAGAAAAATTATTGGGGTAGAATAATTAATATCTTCCTAATTTAAAAAGTAAGAAATGTCAAATACATAGAGTCCTTCCAAGATGACCCTGTCAAAATCCTATGCTTTGCAAAGTTAAGTTAGAACAAATGTTGCTGTTTTTCATTTTTATTTATTCATTTATTTGGCAGAACCGGGCATGAACTCAGGCTCTTGTGCTTGCCAGGGAAATGTTTATTCCACTGAGCTGTCTCCCCAGCCCCCATTGCTGCCTTTTAGAAATAACAGAGAAACATCAGGAGGACCATCGTAGAGCTGCAGTTTATTTTCAGTGTGAATGGAATTCATGCACGGTACGGCATATCAAGTGAGAGGTTGCTCCATTACGGCTTCATTTTAACTAATGTCTACTTTGCTCCTACTTTAGACATTGTATGAGTAAATAAATAAACAGCTGAAGGAATGGCAAGAAAAATAAAGAGAGTCACCTAAGGAAAGAAAAATTAGGCATTTTTTTTAAAAGTCAGTATAATACTAAGAAATGGAATTCACTTTGGATGTTTTTAAGGCTAATAGCTAGTAATTCTACTAACATCCTATAGAGGAAGCAATCTTAGCTTATTTACTTAGAAGGCATGGAAACTGTATTGTGGAATAAGCAGAATTTAAGTTTCCCTGTTCATTCAAATAAGCCTTGAGATTACTTTCAATTTCTTTCATAACATCTCAAGATTGGCCTTTCGGGAGGAAACTTTTTGAGTTAAAAAAAAATACATTATTTATTCATTATAATTCATGCATCACAGAGTTGTCATGGAGGTAATTAGAGGACATAAATAATTCCAGAACAGAAAATAGCTTAGTCTGAAATTTCTCATAAAATTACATGTTATTTTGAAAAATCAGTCAGCATTCATTAAACATGAATTCTTACATGCTAGTAGTGTTGTTTTCCTTGAACATTACTAACTAAAAGAACTTTGATTTGGATGTTAATTATGTATATACAAAATAATATGACTATTGTTTTTCTTTTTAGAGGCACATTACTTAAAATTTTATTTCAGTTAATTATTTCTGCTAATGATAATCTCAGAATTCTGGAAATTTCAGTTTGTTTATAAAATTGCATGAGCACTTACCAAATATTTTACAAGACCTCCAGGTTGTATATTCTCCACGCAAATTACTAAAGTTGCACGAAATGATTCAAAATATGTATTACCTATTTCCCCTTCTGTTTTCCTAAACACAGCTTATAACACATTGGTCTTATCATGCTCATAGTGCAAACCTACAGAGATAAAAGAATATTGTGCTTGTAAAAATGTGCTTGTAAAATTCACCCCAGAGAGGGACTTGGGCTATAGCTTGGCAGTTTAAGTGTCTGTGTGGCAAGTGTAAGGACACAAGTTTGATCCCTGGTACCTCGTGCCGTGTCCAGCCCAAAACCCTGGGCACACTGTACAGGCTCTGAAACTGGATGTGGTTGTGCATGCCCGTAATCCCAGCACTGGAGAAGCTGAGAAAGGAGGATCACTACAAGTCTGAGTTTCATGGCGAGACCCTGTACCAGACAAATGAAAAAAATGATTAAAAATATGTTCTGGCTGTACTAAAAATCATTAATACTTCTCAGCTAGCAAGTACTCTTGTGGAACTAATTACTTTATGTAGTCTTCTTAAAATTCATTAAAAAGAATGTGTGGTATCCTATTATGCCATTCATTGGTTCACTCAGGGGAATGTAAGGATTTATCAGTGAGTCACACTTTTACACAGGACATAATTGAAATTTATGATAGTAAAATCAAGATGAAAGAAAATTAATGGGAAATTATTATTATTATTATTATTATATTATTATTTATCACAGGCTCTACAGGGTCTCACTACACAAATTGGACTCTTAGTGATCCTCCTGTTTTCAGCCTCCCAAACGCAGAGATTACGGGTGTGTACCACCACACCCTGTCTCAGTTGCCCTCTCAGTGCACAAATTGGGCAGGGCCAACCCTGCAGGAAGGTGATGGAACCCGGTCCCTGCACCTGTTTTAAAGCAGAGTTTTAGTCTGCTGAGCTGCCTGACTATCCTCTAATGGGAAAATTAGACCATTATTTATTGATATAATAGCAGTGAGAACTCATACTATTGATATTCACATATATATTATTTAAGATTAAAACTACAATTTATTATTGAAGTATTAAATGGAAAATCGATATCTTTTTCATGATTACACAGGTAACATGTAGAACAGAAATTCAAATTGAAATTTATTGGGTTTAATATTTTCTCTACCTTTACTCAAATTCTCCCGCAAACAAAACATACACATATGTAGAGCTATGTACAGAAATACATGCTAAAGACCTAAATTCCCTTAAAATCAAATTACTTACTAATCTATAATGTGAGATTTATACTTTGTATAATTTGTAATCATTTGCACTATTATACAAATATGTCTTTTAGAAAATTATTTTAGTTTTATATTGACCAAATAATACACACTTTGAATTGTGGACATTTACCATATTTCTCAGGTTTTTTATCATATGTAGTAATACGGTAAAATTTACTTCCTCTAAATTGACAGACAAGATTGTATTAACCGTAATTAATAGTTTTATTGCTAAAATTTTATTAAATTTCTTAATTATTTTTCATTCATTACAAATGGAGGAATGCTGATGGTTTGTTTCACTTAATTTATTAATACCATCAGTGAAAAGCTAATCACATTGTGTAAGGATTTGCAAACCCCCTGCTCAGCCTAGAACAGAGGCGTTATAATCACACCTCACCACAGCCAGCTGGTTCTCAACTATAAGCTGGGGTCAAAAATATTTACTAAGAAAATCAGGATGTTGACAGTGTTGAACAAAGAAGAGAAAGAGTATTTCTATATTCTAGTCATTGTCTGAATTTAATTTTGTATATAAAACAAATTGTAGTAATAGTTGACAAAATCTTCATCATTAAATTATCTAGTTTAGTGCTCAAACTAATAAAGCACTCATGACACTGAGCTTAAACTTTTACAAAAGGCGTAAATATGATACCAAGAATGAATAAATGGCCAGAGAGTGGTGATTATTTTGTTTATAAATTTGATACTTGTAATAATTGCAAGAATTGAGGTAAAACATTTTATCCTTTATTCTTCTTTGTATTTTTTTCTGAAATGGTGGATATAAATATTTTAATCTCTTTATTCTTCTATGATAATTATTATGTTTATTTTTCCTTTTTGGAGTTTTTATTATATAACTTCCTCTTGTTTTACTCTTTCATATTTTATTCACAAATATTTTTACCTAAGTAAAAATAGGAAATAACCGTTTCACATAAAATTATATAAAACCACAAGCAAATGTTTTCAATATTTTATTAGTGGACATTAGTCATGCAGAATTGATTTAATTTAGTATATTCTAATCTACAAAGACTGTCCTTCCTTCACATTTTATTGAATGAATAGCATGGCATTAATGAAGGGAGAAATCAATGTAAGAAATGATAAAGATTCATAAGGGTTTGACTTGTGGACTAAAGTTTATTTGAAATCAAATCTTAACTATAATATCAGTTCACTGCATTTACCCATTAACTGAAAGTTAAGTTATACAATTCATTTTTCTCTTCAAACATAGCATGTAACAGATTCATCAGAAAGCAGCATCAGTTTAACATACAACTCCGAGTTATTTTGAACAACGTTATAAAACACAGAGATATGCATTAGCCAGTTTGTAAAACAGTCTTTTATTGTTCCTGTCAGATGAACTAACATTTCCTTGAAAGTAATTTGTGCACTGTTATTTTCAGGACCAAACTGGACAGAAGTTATGTATGCCTTGCTACTTTAAACCTTTAGGAATGTAATGTTTATTGAATAGATATTTTACTGCTTTAGTTAGATTAATTCCTAAGTATTTCATTTTCTGAGGTGCTATTGTAAAAGGTATTATTTCTCAAATTGCTCTCTCAGTGTGTTTGTTATCTGTGTAGAGGAATGCTATGGACTTTTGGGTACTGACTTTGTATCCTGCTATGCTACTGAATTTGTGTATTAATTCGTGTAGCTTCTTTGTGGAGTTTTTTGGGGTCTTCCAAATAGAGTATCATGTCATCTGCAAATAATGATAGTTTAACTTCTTCTTTACCTATTCTTATTCCTTTTGTTTCTTTCTCTTTACTAATGGCTCTAACTAATGATTCCACAACTATATTGAATAGGTGATAGAGGACATCCTTGTCTTGTGCCTGATCTGAGAGTAAAAATTTCAGTTTTCCCCATTAAGAATTATGTTAGCCATTGAATAGTCATGTTGAGCCGTAAAAGGCTCAAGTCAACAACTTTGGACATTTGATTGTTGTGCTGATATCTCACAACTATTGTGGACTATTGGACTATATTGGGTTATTTAGCTGAATTCAAGTACCTACAATCTTTTGACTGGTTTCAAGTATGAAAAAGTCCTTAAAAGACTTCTCTAAATACATCTTCTCTAACTGCACTAGAACACCATCTCCGAATAAACAAAATGAAAAAGGGGGATATTTTGGGATCCATGAAGCTAGGAAATTGATCAAATATATTGATGGTAGGACTTGGCCCAGTGCCTAAAGCACCAAGCTACCTCACTCCTGAGATGAACAACCTGTCTGGTTAAGGTTAGCTATCAGTTGCTAGGCAACCTAGTGTCATTTGTTACTAACTTCACAAAAGTGTAAATAAAGGATAGTTTCATTGTGAAAAAAAGGGAAGAAAAAATATTTGTATACACAAGAGTTAGGATAGGGCTGGGGACATGGCTCAGTAGAATAAGCACTTGCCTGACAAGCACAAGGTCCTGAGATCAATTCCCAATACTGAAAAAAAAAAAGAGAGAGAGAGTTAGGATAGCTATATAGCCACTTTTTCTTAGTCCACTGAGAATAAAAGTTTGTACTAATATTTTTTAGACAAGATGTCATTTCTTCATTTTGTTCTCTGAATAACTACTATGAAGACAACAATATACAATGTACTAACTACTGTAATCGTCCTACTAACCTGTTGTAAAACTGTTTCATTGTTATTTTATCTTTTTCATTAAAATGAATAAAAATTTAAAAATAAAAAATAAATTAACTTTTAGGAATGTAACAAAAACTTGGTTGATATTCATATCTTCAATAAACTTCAAAGATACCAAGCCTTGGTGGTAAAGTAAATTATGCAAAAAGCAACTCATGAATGTTGTAAACTTTAATTTACTCAGTGTTTTGACTACAACAAATGTATCAATATTTTATGAATACAACTATGTATCAGTTTATCTTTGGCCTCTGGATGGCTTTTATCTCTTACATTTGTAGGGGAATCTATGCTGAAGCCAGAAACTATCATTCAATTTAAGCATTTTAAATTCAAATCTACTACTTAATATCACTGTCCTTTAGTTTTCAAGACCTTATTGCCTACTATACTGATAGATATGGGAGATAGGATAAAACAAGGACACAGCTAAAGCATTTAAACTATTAAATTGATGTACAAAATATTGGCCAGAATTCAATTCTACAAAATGCTATCTAATATTACAGTCAAAATTGAAGAGCCTGAAAATCTAGTATAAAAAGGAATAAGCCCATGTCCGTGAACAGTCAGATCACCATTACAAGCATTCACAAGCCCAAAACAACAATAAAAAATTCAGGCCATACATTGTACACAGCAAGGAGTCAGGAAGAGATGAGTCCAAATATTTTCCTCTAAAAAAAGTTTTTCAGATAAGTACAATCTTAACTATTCTAAAATTTAGTCTAATACAATTTTCAGAACATGTTACTATAATCACCTATTCTTATGTAGCAAGTTATTTCAATGATTTTCAAGTATGTCTAGGTTAAAAGTGAAAACTTACAATATTTGATGATCAGTTCCAAGGTTTTCTTCTTGCAGCTCCCCATGTAGTTCACAGCAGACCACAGGATTTCCCCAAGGGCTTCACCCACTGTCATAATTCTAAGTCTCCTCAGCAGCTCATGCCTGTCAGTCTATGTCATTTACATCATTCCTGACTGATGAGTTTTCTCATTTTTTATGACATCAGCTTCTCTGTAAAGTGCTTTTATTTCAGAGGATTAACTCTACTATCATGCCTGGTACCAGGCCCACAGTTTGGAATGGATAAATGTGTGCTGAATCTATCAGTGTAGTAAAAGCACTTTTTCATGCTACAAGTAGAAGGTATAAAACATTATATTATGACTCAGAGTATATTTTTTATAGTTTGAACCCAATGAGAGCTGAGACTTTGATTTCATATTCAGCTGATTTCTCCACTTTCATTAATATGTAGCAGACTGTGTCAGGTATTCTCAGTAAACTGAAATTGGCTTGCACAGCTGTGATTTTTAACAATTGGCATTCTGTTAGGGACATCATCATCTTTTATCCTGGGCAATGACCTTGAAGATAACAAGGTATCTCTACATTTGTCTTCTGTTACCAAATCTGAGAATGAACAGTCACAACTTGCTTGCTTGCATGTTACAAATTTCTTTTTGTCATGGAGGTATTGAGGATGGAGCCAACTAGTTCTATACCAGAGTTACATCCCAGCCTGCTGCTACTACCACTACAATTATTATTATTATTATTATTATTATTATTATTATTATTATTATTATTATTATTTTGAATCAGGGTCTCCATAAATTGTCCAAGTGACATTTAAATATTTGTTCTTCGCCCTTAATTTGTCAAATTTCTGATAACACATGTATGTGCAGTTGTACTTGACTGTCATATTCAAAAATTGATAGAAGTTTTAAAAGAATTATGGGAAAAATAAAAGTGAGAAAAATTTGAATAAATTATTCCTATTCTTTTTTTTTCTATTTTAAAATTTTGAACATTTAAATAAGGAAGTTAGTTAATCTAGCTATACTGTAAGTTCCTACGAAAGTAATAAAAACTTTCATGATTGATTTGTGTGTCAGTTTTAGAGTTTATTTCAAAATGCATTAATCTGAGGTGTTAAATATTATAACATCTTTACTGTTCCAAGTATTATATTGATTTCCAGATTTCAAATGTCTACTATTGCATCTCTGTGTTTGGAATGAGCACATACAACTTGATTTTATTTTTATTTAGTTTTTATTATAGGTTATTTATTTCTAAAGAGAATAAAAAATATTCTTAAAAAAGCCACATTGGAATTGATATGAGGACCAGCCAAATAGCTCAATGGATTAAAATTCTTAATTACTGCTTAGGCAGATTCAGGGACTGAGGTTCGATCCCTGGCATGTTTGCTGGCCCTCTCCCTGGGGCATGCTGAGAATGAGAATGAGACTGGACATGGTGGTGCATGCCTATAACTCCAGTGCTTGGGAAGCTGAAAACAGGAGGATCACTATGAGTCTGCTCTGTGTAGTGAGACCCTATGAAACCCTGGAACCCTATGGAACCTGAAATATATATATATATATATATATATATATATATATATATATATATAATTTTTTTAAGTTGATATAGAATTTCACCAAGCAATGATGGAAATTCAACAATGGGTGTTATATTTCATATTGTTGTAATAAAATTAGTTGTTCAGGTTACCAGACATAAGCATGAAAAATTGTTCAAAAATATAAAGATTCAAAAAGTAGAGAGAGAGAAAAAATTAAGTTTTAATTGCTCCTTTCAGCAGACCAGAAATCAATACTACAATTAGCCAAACTATCCTGTGTGTATACATCTGTATTCATTTACCTTCCTTTCTGCTTTCTTCTCTCCTTTCCTTCATCTCAGTTGTTCTTTCTCTTTGAACACTTTCTTTCCCTTTCACTGTAGAAAATACATAAATCCTTTTCAGTAACAATCTTACATGGGAACTGTGTGTTTTCCATACATTCTAAGTCTCTGAAAGGGAGAGTAAATGTGAAATCTTTCTCTTGTCTGGATGTCTAAAATGCATTTTCATTTCCTTAAACATACACTTCTATAAAACAGATATATCAAATCAAAAATTGAATTTTCTTCATAAAGCTTTTAATGTTTATATTTTTCCTCCTTAAAATAAAGGATAAAAAATATTAATCATTGCTTTTTTTTTTTTCAGGACTGGGGATTAAAGTCAGGCCCTTGTACTTCCCAAGGAAGTGCTTATTCCAATGACCCATCTCCCCAGCCCCTACATAAATATGCTAACTATATATAATATAATGTTTTTTTACCATCTTAAAAGGTTTTTATTTATTTATTTTAGGACCAAAATCAGACTCTAAAGGAATACCAGAGAAACCTTACTCCATAGTGGTATGATTATGGATCGTGCTTCAAGGGTACAAGAACAAAACCTAACATTAATATTCCCACATTCACACTACTACCATCTCCATCTCATTCCACGTACCCTCTTCCTCCTAAGTAAGGGAGTATGGGCAGGTGATCATCGTACCCACTGAGAGGGAGGTAAGAGGAAACAAAGGGAGAAAGATAGGTGTTGGTGGAGAACTGAAGGTGTTAGGAATCTATAATATAATGTTAACAGTTGGCTTTTCTTAATTACAAGAGAGGAAATGTTTTGTGCCATATTGGATGAAAATGAAATGAGCCTAACATAAAATATAAATCTTTATTTTGTAAAGACATAAATATTTCTTTAAAAGTTTATACTAAAAATGAAAAATTGTTTTAGAAGGATTGCTTAAATATGTATAAATTTTATCAAATGTATGAGCTTACAAGTCCATCAATTTTAAATGAATTAATAAAAAATAGATCAATAATCAAATATATTCAAATGTTGGGGGAAGCATGTAAAGAAAGATTAAATTTGTAATACTTAAAAAGTAGTATTTAGTAATTCTGTGACAAGTTGTGGAATTATAACTATTCAGTTTCTGAAAAAATTAGGTAAATTAGAAACTGAAAGTTCCAAGGGAGGGTTATATATATCATTTTAAAATTATATTGGTTTTCATCACAAAGTTTGCTTTATCTGTGAAACTTTTATACAAAAGGGATTCTGGATAAGAGTTCTACTAAATTTGATAACAATATTTTAGTTTCATTGTGTAACTCTTATCTCCTAGTTTTGTTTATGAATGTCCTATTTTGTAATTTCCCTTTCTCTTTGATGTTGTTCTTCCTATTTTCATGAGCAAACTCTCCAGAGCCCTTGTATTTCCTTGTTCTTTTTTCTATATTTGTTCCCCACTTCAGTCGGCTTAGGCATATTTCAGGGATCATCATTCCCAAGTGGTTCACTACTCTTTCTGTATCCAATGTCCTATTAACTGTCTGAAATCATTAACTAAAAAGCACAATGACATTTTAAAATAAATGCACTATTTAATAAACGAAGATTAGTGGAGATTAAAGACAGATATCAGTGTTAATTAACTGTGTAGTTTATGATGTAATAGTTGGAACTGATTCTGAACCAATGAACCTATTCTTATCTCAAATGTTAATTTTTGTGCAAATAGGTTGCCTACAAATTTATACATGTCGGATATTGCTTTATCTGACTTTTAGAAAGATGATTTTCATAAAAAATTTATTTGAATCATAATTGTAATAAAACCAGAAAAGTTGTTAACCAATAGTTTATGTAGATAACAAACTTTTGTTTGAAAGATTATCATAGAGTTTTGTTGGTTAAATGATCCAGACATTACCAAGAAAATTATAATAGTATTTCTAATCCCAATTATTTTATTTGTTTAAACCATGTGTTCAGAGGGGAATTAGTTATCAAAATTTGCCAAATTTGCAAGAAAAAAAGACAAGAATAAAGTCTTACCTAAATTCTTTTTTTCCCTCTAGTACAGAAATAATAATTTTTTATTTTTACTTTTATTTTTTTAAATTTTTTTTGGCAGAACTGGGGATTGAACTCAGCCCAGCCCACCCAACCCCCACTTGCCAGGCAAGCATTTATTCTACTGAGCTAGCTCCCCGGCCCCAGAAATAATAATTTTTAAAAACTTGCTACATGAATAATGCACCAATCGTCATATTGAACTATAGAATGTACTTACCTGGGATAACCAAAGGCATATGTTAATTTGGCCAAATATTCTTCTTGACAGTAATGCCAAATCAGATATATAATGAGCAGTTACTGAAAATTATGAACTTTATTTTTCAATGTCTGCTTTTTAAAAAATAACCCTGAATACTTATCAACTATACATAGCCAACAAATTTGTAATAGAAAATAAAAATACAATAATTGACATTGGTATAGGTGTTTGTAATTAAACCACAAGTCATTAAGACCTAGATGCTTTGGCCATGAATACGGTAAAAGAAAATAACCAACCATCAAGACAAATTAACATTTTTAACCCATAATTCCAATTTCACTTTAGCTTTTTCAAATTATAAAGTGGATTACAGGGATTCTCAGCTCCCTATAGTCAAGAATAGGATGCAATTTTTGTATTTCACAAGGTCAGTCAAATCCTCTGAGGATTTATCCTGAAATCATGTACACCAACTTGTAGATCTTTTGTCAGTTTCAGCCATTTGGATGAGTCATGGCCATTGCTTGACCTACTTGCTATCTGTGAAAGTCTAACAGAATTTTTTTCTCTTGAAGTGACTCTCTTTAGGCACACTCTACATCACTTTACTCTTGCTTTTACTTGGTCTTAACCATCCAGCAGAAAAGTGTAACTATGAGGTATAAAAAGTAATGCCATATTAATATGCTGATCTGTAAAAGGCTCAAGTCAACAACTTCTGACACTGCCAGTTCTGCTGAAAGCCTACTACTATTATGGACTATTGGAGTATATTGGGTTATTTTGCTGAATTCAAATACCTACAATATTTGAATTGGCATCAAGTATGAAAAGGTCCTTTAAAGACTTCTCCAAATATAGTTTCTCTAACAGCAATG
>NDGN011329949.1:0-18242 GCA_002564285.1 Tympanoctomys barrerae
AACTGTCTAATTGCTGTTTATCAATAAAATTCTGAAAGAAAAATAAATAAATAAATAAAAATAGTTTGTTCTGTTAAATGTTTATTCCCAAACCTTAATGATTGCTTTAGCAGAAGGAGGTATGAGTCGGTCCTAGCTTCATGCAAAGTCTTCTTTCTGTCTGTTTGGGATTCCATGATGGAAGAACACAAGCCTGATAATATAAAGAGCAGAAAATTGCATGCGCGTACTCATGGCGCCTGGAAAGGCCAAGGCCAAGGTCCAGCACGGGGAAAGTGGCCGGCTTCTGCCTTCAGGAAGGCAGTGACCCTACCAGAAGGGTCCACGCCCATGAGCTGCTTTAAACTTTATTTCCTCTTTATGTCCCCTAACTCCAAAAGCAGCCCCACTGGGGTTAAGAACTTCAGTGTACGGATTGGTGAATTAGGATGGAGGGTGGATAGAATTCATCCCGTGGCAGCTCTTAGGCGTGTTTTATGGTGGCATAGTGTTTGCGTGCCCCAATCGCCACTCATCTGAGCGCTCGGTGGGACTGGGCCCACAGCACACCCCCATCGCACGCAAACAACTGATGCAGAACTCCTGCAGCCGCGCACCAGGCACATGAGCTGCGGAGCTGCTCTTCTGCTTCTGCGTCATGTGTGTCGGGCATGTGTGCGTGTAGTTGGATTTCTCCAGTTTTGCTCTGAATTTTATACTTATGCTTTTTTTTTTTTTTCGGAACCGGGGATTGAACTCAGGCCCTTGTGCTTGCTGGGGAAGTGCTTATTCCACTGAGCCATCTCCCCAGCCCCCGGTTATACTTTTAAGAGCTATTGATCTTTAATATTTTCTGTGGCTTTGGTCTTCAGGTTATCGATTTTACAGAATGAGCTGGGGAGTATTCTCTGTTCTCTAATTTCCCAGCAAAGTTTGGATAGAATTAGTATTAACTTTTCCTTATGTATTTAATAGAGTTCACCCCTGAAGCTATTTGGAGCTATCCTGAATAAATATTTTTAAAATACAAATTCAATTAATTGGCATAAATCTGTTCATTCAACTTTTCTATTACTAGTAAACTAGAATCTGAAGCAATTTCCCTCTATCAGTCCTATATTGGTAATCTGTGTTTTCCTGATCAGTAAGGCTAGAGGTTGAATAATCTCATTGCTCTTCCTAAAAGTGAGTTCATAGGGCTATTGAATTTCTCTATTTTATCCTGTTTTCTATTCCATTCATTGTTTTCCCTTATTTTACTACTTTCCTTTCTTCAAATAACTTTAGGTATGTGACATTCTTTAATTTATTCTCTTTGGGTTGAATGAATGTCGTCTTTATTAATTACCAGGCTATCCTAATTTCCTGAGGATAAAATTTAAATTCCCCCAAGAATTCCTTTCCTTTTTTATCCCCTCAGACATTTTGCCCAGTCAACTAGGAACTTTACTGTCTCCGCCTCCAACACAGGGAGCCATAGCTGCAACGTCCAGCACACTGGCCGTGTATCTCCTGTTTCCAGCCACCCTCATCACTTCTCTGGCCCACTCCATTCACATCAAACTATCATATATTTGTGATGCCCAACTAGGAAAATCCTTTAAAGATGGAGGTCAGACAACATCATACGTTAGCTCAGAATTCTCCGGTAGTATCTGAACTTTTCCAAACCAAAGACCTGACTATCACACTATCAGTACTGTCTAATTACTGTTTTTTGTTGATGAGACAAAATACCTGAGGCTCAAAGTTAATGGAGGGAAGGTTTATTTGGCTCACAGCTTGTAGAAGTTTCAGTCTATTGTTTGCTGACTGTAAGGCAGAGCGGTACAGCTGACAGGTGTCACGGTGGAGAAACAGTTCATGGCTGACAGAAGGCAGCAAAGCAAGCAAAGGGCCTTGGCAGCTTCTTTCTATCTTTATAGATGTTGTGTCAGGATACTGGGGTTAGGGATGTGTACCGCTCAGTGGACTGATTCAGTGACCACATGCCCTTAATCCCAGCATTCCACACTCTAGATACAGCTCTGTCTGACAAGCTCTGCTCGTGACATCATGAGGCTTTGGGGGGATATCTAAACACATGCCATGATAACTACTAAGCCATGGATAATTTGGCTCTGTTAATTCTCTGATCTTATCATTTCCATTATTGCTATTTGTTAACCAGTCTCACCCAGAATAACCTCACTCCTGTGCATTTATGTGGTTTTCATACTGGGGATTGAATTTAGGGCTTTCACTCTAGCTGCACTCCCCACCCTTTGCTATTTTAACTTTTTAATGTGAAGACAGGATTGCACTTGGTTGCCCAGGCTGGGCTCAAATTTTCTATTCTCCTGACTTGGACTCTCAAAGTGCTGGGATTATAGGCATGTGCTGCCTCTCCTGACATAATGCTGTGCTCTTTAAAAATAGCAGAGTTGATTTCTCTGCATATTTCCTTTGTTCTATGTACTATGACTATAAAAATCTCTCACCAGATATGCACGAGTCAAGTAACACTCATTTCTTCCAGCTCATCCTTTGTTGACCTTCCTCAGTTATCTTTTAGTGTACCACATCTTCCCCCCACTGCACGCACATCTCCCGACCTTGGAGCTCCAGCCTGGCTGCCCTTGGCTCTGCTCTGTTCTGTGTAACTCACTGTCTTCTACAGACAACATTTCCCTTCCTTATTGTTTGCTCTCCCCCTCTTGAGTAGTTCACTCTTGAAGGTAGAGTCTCAACTTTGTTGTCTGTCCTATTCTTAGTGCTTGGACTATGTCAAGCTCAAAAGAACTGTTGTTGAATAATAAAAATATTTGCATCCTGTAATAGTGTCCATGCTGCAAATGAAGAAAGCCATCCTTTGTTTGGACTCTTAGGTAACTGTAATTGACCAATATAGGAATATATGTGAGGATCTCTAATTCCCACTTCTAAGCACTTGCCTGGGCCCCTACACTGCATTGTCTATATGTGCAGAGGCCTGAAAGGAGCCTCAGCCAATGACTGACTAGAGCAGGCTTGGGACATGAACACAGAGCTCTGCGCTAAATACTGGCACAAACACGAGGTGTAATTTATATCATACTACCCCGTGCCATCCATCGAGTTGGCACAGCCATCAAAAGGCTCTATCCAATGTTGTGCTGCTTGGCTTCTTTCTCTTCCCTGTTCTACTTCATCTCTTCTCTTCCTGGTTTCTCATGTAGCGCTTCCTTTAAAAGATACTTCCACATGAATTCCTGATTCAGAGGCTGCTCCTGAAGCCCAACCTAAGACAATTTATCCACCTGAGTTACATTTTAGAAGAACTGTTGGATAAGTTTGAATTCACATGGTGAAGTTCTTGACCAAACTCTAGCTCCTGATGAAGTTTCAGCCTCAAGGAAAGGAAATAAAATAAATTATTTGATGCTCACTTCCTTCAACTGGGAAAAACATGATGAATGTTATGCCTCGAAACAAACATTCTAAATTCCCAATGGTTTTGAGTATCAGGAATAAAAGATTTCCCAATTTTGAACTTGAATTTTTCTGCATATTCTTTTTTAAATTTCTCATTCAAAAATGTTTGAAAACACACACACACACACACACACACACCGCTGCACACCACTCTCTTCTCCTTGTTTATGCTTGTGAGGATTTCACATATAATTGTGGAAATATGAAAATGAAGGGTTCCCTATTTATGAGTATGTTTAGCCAAATGAGAATACATTTATCCTGATGGTCTTGCCCTCAGGAAGGACAAAATTCAGTGTTGCTGAGGACTTTACTGTTATCTCTGGTACCCAAGGAGCTAAAGGAAAAGAAAGACATTTATTCTTAGACTAAGTAGCTGGTTTTGTAGAAGAATGGAAAATACCTTAGGGAAATCACATATTGTGATTTTTAGAGACAGGAGGGCAAAAGGATTATGGTTATTTTTTTCATAAAAGATGTCCTGTTTTTCTTTGAGAAAGTATTGCTACAGTGACCCCATGCAGTTGTGTGAGAAGATGGGTTACAGAATGGTGTCACACTACTGTTTTGCCTACTAAATAAAGCTGCTCACAACATTGTTCATGACTGACATCTTCAACACATACTGCGTGAAATCTATTCAGCTGTTAATGCAGCAAAGAGGCCCACCTAGGCTGCACTAATGAGCACGTTTCCTTACGAAATAGTTCCAGAATCATCCCGATCTGCTTTCTAAACCCAGTGTATTTACTATTTACTAAACAATAAGGACAGGTATTTACATACGATCAAAGTCAGAAGACTTTTCTCTGTTCATTCTTCAAATATCTCTGTTCCTCAGTGACCACTACAATCTTTGAAAGTAAGATATTTCTGGGTAATTGTCTTTGATCAGATTTATTCATTCAGTATAATAGGGCAATTGAAAAATGTTTAACCAAAGCTACCAAAATATGTAGCAATATATTTAAAAATTCTGACTATTAATCAACTCATTAATCCTCATTAATATTTTAATTAACACAAGGGTATTAACATGAAACAAATGGCCTCTGCTGTACTGAAAAATCTCACAATACATGCTTGGTTCTCTTCTCTCTTTCCCCTTCTCGCTCTCTTTGTGGCATGTTATTATGTGAATTGGAGGACACATCATCATTTAGGGCCTTAGTTTCCCCAGCTCCGAGGCAATGATACAATTGCCATAGGAATTTGTTTAATTTCAGGACTGAAATTGAACAGACTCTCACCATCAATCTCTGAGCTATCTCCAAAGGGTCTGATGATCTCCGTGAATTATCTGAGGCTTTGGGAGCTACACGGACAATGGAAACGTGAGGGCAGCCCTTCACATTTCACCTGGAAGCTCCTAGCAGGATCGTACCGCCGCACGTTCTCTCCTATGGCCTCCACTGAGGCACCTGAGGCTTGAGTGGCTCCCTATTTCACAAAACTAAGATTTACCACTTGCACTGTGGCACTAAAAGAATTTAAAATATGGACTTCACCTTTCACCTCTACTTGTTATCACCTCTCTGGGCTTAATCCAGTGGTCTATTTACAGTATTCTGATTTTTCCAGCTTTATATCTACTTCCTAGCGCATTCTTCCTGAAGCTGTTTGTTCTTTTTTAAATCTCATTCATATTTCAAAACTTATTCTGGATTCTTTCGTTGTAGGGGTACACAGCCTTTCCCCAGCATTTAAATATATCCACATTCATAGGCTGTCCTCTCCTCCCACCCGCTAAACAAACAAGTGAATTAGTTATGACATCTTCATCAATGCAACTTCGGAGCAATCTGTGATGGTATCTTTATGCCAAATTTTGAATACCTCTTTGCAGTATAGTCATTTATATTCTTGTCTTCTCTCTCTTTTTTTAAGTTGAAAGTTCTTTCAGATAGAAATTATGCTTGCTCATTTCTGTTTCCTTGGAAATGCCTACGACAGTGCCTTGTAACAAGTAGGACCATTCCACAACTATAATGCAGATATGCTATTATTCTCTATAGGCAGTTCAGAGTCCAATGGGTCTCACAAGCGCCCCTAACCAATAACCTAGCAACTTTGCAAACTTAAAGTACTAGCCCGTACTAGCCCCTCCTCACCATTTGCCCTGTACCAGCTGCAGCGCCTAGCTGCAGTGAAAATTGCCAGAAGGAAGGATGACTTGGTTATGGCTGTTGCTTCCCTTCTTTGCTGGCTTCCACAGGGCTTGTTTCCTGACTGAGGCTTGCTCCCAGCAGTCACATCTGCAGCTAATGTTTGCACATACAATTATTCATCTCATTAGCAAATCTACATCACCTCTCATTAGAATACTCTAAAATGTTTCTACTGAAATAGAACAGCAAAACCAATAAAACATCACGTACAATCTATTCAGATAGTCTGATGAGAGCAGAGGGAATTTAACTTCAAAGGGAGAGAGACCACTGAAGTTAAGACAGTTCTGTCTGGTTATCAGTCGCCTTCAGTGATTTGTTTAAAGAGGGTGAGCACCCTCAGAAGTGGATGGAATGGAACGCAGAGTGAGAATCCAGCATGGGAGGATGTCACGGTGCCTGTGCAGGTGCAGGCCAAGAGGGAAGTGACATTTCTTCTCTAAGGGCACTCAACTCACTATGCTCATGGGGACCTTGGGAACCACAAGCAGAGCCCGAGAGTAGCGGCAGCGCAGCTTGAGAAGACTCCATCATCCTGACGGGCTCGAACTCCAAGCCTTCCAGGATCTACGGCCTTTCAAGCGCGAAAGCACTCAATTATTTTTTAAAGTTCTCATAGCATCTTTCAGTGATACAAAGAGGTGACCTTATTTGTTTGTTTATTCATCTTTTTTAGAAATATCTGATAAGAATGTACTATGTAACTGGTTGTCTTCTACAGTAACAAAATCAACTCTATATATAACATACTTATATATAATATACTTATAACTATACATATTATATACTTATAACTATATAATATAGATTATATGCTTACAACTATATATATATATATATATATATATATATATATATATATATTTGCAATATCTTCCTTTCCAGCAAGAGGAAAGTGATGTAAATGGACAGCAAAATTATAAAACAAAATATCTGATGTTAGAAAATTCCCTGCATTGTGGAGGGGAAGACATAGGGATAGATTTCATGCAGGATAAAGTAAGGGAAAATTCATTCAAATGACTAGAGAAAAGCAATTTTCATGCGGAGAAGGCACAAAAGATCTGAGGAGTGAAAGTGATCATTTGTAGCAGGACAATCAGGAAACCATCCTAACTGGAACAGAGGGAGCGTGAGCAGAAGAAATAGAAGATGGCGGGAAAGAGGTGAAACCAAAGCAGAGTACAGAGTGTCTTCAGCTTCAGGCTGACTGACATGAGGAGTAAAGAAAATTCCTAGCAAAGGAGGGACACATTCAATCATATGATGACGGAGTCACGGTCTGGTTCTTTGCAAATGAACAGCTGGGCAAGGGAAAGACCGAGAACGCTCATGGAGGTTTTCTGCCACGATTGAGGCAAGAGAGGAAGGGCTCGCATCTACTTTACAGTAAGAGGAGCAGCCAGAAGTCACTGAAATCTGGTTGTGTTGATCTGATTTTTTGTTTGACTGATTATCAATGTTTGAAAATGGAACTTCCGTTTACTAAGACAGAGAACATGTAGGTGGAGATGAAGGTGCAAAGAATGTGAGAAACTGTGGCTGCGATATGATTGTCCTAGGAATGCTGGGCGTTTCAATGGGGAACTACAAATAATTCAGTTACATAAACCAGAAAACATGAGAAGATGGAATGACCAGTATGGTTGGCAGCCTTGCCTTGGACTACATGATACAGACAGTGAAATCAAATTGGTCTAAGTAGGGCTCCTGGAAGTCCTTTAGTGTTTCCCAAAAAGCTAAGGCTGTTTTCCTTCAATACAAGAGTTCCACAGGAAGCTTGCCTGTCCAAAACTCTATAAAGTCAAGTAGCAAACTCAAGCTGAATATTCATGGCTGATCCTACTCAAATCCTCTCCTGAAAGACCCCAGGTCGCAGTCTGCTCTGTATGATTCCCCTTTGGAGTTTTCTACCTGAATTTGGCTGCAGAAAGGAGCACAATGTCCCAGCCCTCCTCTCCCTGGTGCTATCAGGAGAGATATGCCATCATTCAGTCCTTACTGCTATGTTGAAACAGCAAGGAGCCCAAACCCACCAGAACAAAACTCCATAAGGTCAAGATGGACATCTCTACCCAGCTTTTGTAGACCTATTCTGGCTCTTTAGATTTTACTTCCTTGCATAATTAGTACCTGGAACCACTTGAGACACTACAGTCCCCCAATATTCCTCACTTTCCATGTGGACTTGAGACATTTGGTTAGAGCTCCATGATGTACTTTCAGTTTTAGAATTAGTGAAAAATAACTCAGTTGATTAAAGTGCTTTCCCAAATGCCAGGGAAGTGTGACAAGGCCAGAAGTGGAGGTGCAATGCTTGTTGGCTAATGAAAGAGAGAACCCCAAGGTAGGGAGGTGGCTGCTTGGGTACAGGGCCCATGAAAGACCCCTGCAGAATGGCTGGACTGATGAATGTTACCTGAAGTTTAACCACAAGTGAGAAAAAAAATTGGTTTTCAGAAACTCATTCATTGAAGTAGGGAGCATAGGACAAAGCTTGCTGCTTTCTGAAGTGTTAAATGTGCTCAAACTTAAAGTCAAGGCAGTGAAAGGTAATAGTCTTAGAATTGAAGTAACACAATTGTTGGGAGAAAAAAATGTTTACTTTTGCTTTTCCTTCTGCATCTGCCTCTGCTATTGACTTAATGTGTGACCTTAGTCCAGGCAATTCACCTCCATCTGTCTCATCTGTTTTTGAGCTAGAATAATGGCATCAATTTTCCTTCTAAGGCATGTTAGGAAGGCTTACTGCTTATTATAAAGAATATTCAGTTACTGAAGCACTGCTTGCATGCATATTTTTGAAGAATCATTCTGAATGATAAGCATCTGGGTTTGGTCTTAAAGTATGTGGAGTTCAGGAGCCAAATCTGCCTTTAAAAGCTGCATCATCTGGGCTTTTTTGTTGCTTGCTTACTTTTCTTCTGTTTTGGCCATGCTAAATTGTCATGTGGCAAGAAACCATTGTTCCTGGAACAATGAGGACATAACTGAATGCTAAGCAGCAGCTCCACTTACCTTTGAGCAATTTCTCTAAAATCCTCTAGGAATGGAAGCATCCCCCGAAATCTCACTTCTCCCCCTAGAGAGAGCGCTGTCTATTTCTCCTCCTGTTAGCATCCCTATAATTCTCAGGCAATAAAAAAAAAGCCAAATAAAATAACCGTGAGTAAAGTCCCCTGAACATTCACTAGGGATCAGTGCTTTGTATACATTACATCCTTGTAGGAATCGTATAATTTTCTTTTCATAGAGCTGAGGAAATTGAGGTTTTAAGAAGGCTGAACAATGTCCAAAGTCACATAGAGAGTCAGTGGCAAAGGGTCAAGGAGGAAGACGAAAATTGAAAATTGTCCGTGCTGTGTCCTCTCTCAGTTTCATCCCATCTTTCATCTCATCGTCTGTCTTGTTTATTTGACCAACAGCCCCAAGCTTCACCTTATAGTAGGGATTTGTGCTGAGCACCTTGCAGGCTGTATTCCCTTTCAAGTTCACCACAATTTTCTTAAGGACAATCTTACGTTTGTCTTCATTAACGGGCCTAGCCCTAATCCTAACCCGAGTGAACCTGTCAAAAAAGAAATCAGGAACACAATTTCATTTACAATAACTTCAGAAACAAATACCTAAGAATGAACCTAACCAAAGAAGTGAAAGACCTCTATAATGAAAATTACAGAACTTGACGAAAGAAATTGGAGAATGAAAAGACCTTCCATGCTCATAGGTTGGCAGGACTCATATTGCAAAAATGGCCATATTTCCAAAAATATACCAGACATTCACTGAAATCTCTATTATAATACCAATCATATTTTTCACAGAACTAGATAAAACAGTCTTAAAATTCATATGAAAGCACAAAAGACCCAGAATAGCAAAAGAAATTCTGAGTAAAAAGAACCAAGCTAGAGACAACTCACTATTCAATTTTGAACTATACTTCAAAGCCACAGTAACAAAAACAGCATGATACTGACAAAAAAAGAGAGAGAGGAGAAGAAAAGTGAACACCAATGGAATATTAAAAAAGGCACAGAAATAATTTAATTCCAGGCATTTATCAACATCGGATTTTTGAAAAAGGAACCAAAATCATATTTGACAAGCACAGCTACTGTAACAAATAGTGCTGGAAAACCTGGATACAGACTTGCAGAATATTGACTCTATAACTTTATCTTTCACTTTGTACTAAAATCAAATTAGCATCATCAAAGACCTACATATGAAAACAGAAATTTTAAACTACTGGAACAAAATACTTGAAGTTGGGAGCATCGACAAAGACTTTTTTTTTCAGTACCAGGAATTGAACTCAGGACCTTTCTAAGACTTCTTAAGACTTAAAGCAAAAACATATCACAGGGAATATTATCAAGAATTAACAAATGGAATTACAGTAAATTAGAAATTTCTTCAGAGAAAGGGAAATAGCTAATAGAATGAACTGCATACTGAATGGAAGAAAATTATTTCTAGTTACTTTTCTGATAGAAGATTAATATGTAGAATGTATAAAGAAATAAAAATAAAAGATAATCCAATGATAAGTGGACAAATAAATTGAACAGAAACTTCTCAAAAGATGAAGTACAAATAGTCAATACATATAATGAAAAAGTGTTAAATGCCTTTAGCCATTCAAGAAATGAAAAATCAAAACAATTTTGAGATTCCACTTCACACCAAATGGAATAACTATAAATAAGAATACAAAAACAAGCTTCTTGGGGTGGTACACATCTGTAATCCAAATACCATAAGCTGAGGTGGGAATATTCCATATCTAAGCCCAGTCTAGGCAATTTAGTATTTAGTGAGTACTTATCTGAAAAAAATAAAATGGTTGTGGACATAGCTCATTGTGAAGGCCCTGGGTTCAATTCAACTCACAGTACCCAAATTAAAACAACAACAAAAACCCCAGTGCCCACCTAGAAAAACAATCACAACAACAAAGCCCACAATACACAAGATAATAAATAGTGGTCAGGATGTGGGATAAAGGGAGCCCTTCTATGCTATTGTCTAACCACTGTGGAAATCAGGGTGGAGATGCTTCATACAACTAAAGCTAGAAATTCCATTTGGTTAAGGCACACAATTCATTATCCTACAAAGAATTAAAGAGCACGTATTACAGTGGTGAACACATACTCATGCTTCTAGTAGCGAAATTTATAATATATTGATAAACTGTAGGAAAATCATAGTCAGCCACTGACCAATGAACAAAGTGATACACATAGTTATGATACATATATTATGATATGAATATAGATAATAAAACATTATTTAGCCATAAAGATGAATGAAGTCATGCCACTAGAAGGAAAATGGATGGAATTTGAGACAATTATGTTAATTAAAAAGTGAGCTAAGCTAGAGTTAGCTAAATAGTGCATATTTTCTCATAAATGAACAAACTAAAGCAAAGGAGAGATAACAGGAAGACAAAGGGTAGACTTTTGGAGATGAGGAATGAGATTATTTAGACCCGTCCCTAAAATATAAAAGAAAAAAGAATGAGATCAGGTGGCCAGGACAGGAAAGATGGAGGGGGGTTCTAAGGCTGAAGAGAGCATTTTCTCATGGGGAAACATATCAAAGTGAATCCCACTCTGTATTACTACAGAGTACAAAATGGGCCTAAAGAAATATATTACTATAAACTATTGAAGATCGTGAAGCCAAGAATGTTGGCATCTGACAGTTATGAAGCACCATAAAAGAAAAGGCTTTTCTTTTTTCTCAGAATACTTTAGCTTTGTTACATGAAACTAAAAACACAGAGATTGCAAGCCTGACTGTAACCCTAAACTTACTCCACAGGGCATAATCATGCCGCATGTTCCTTAGCATTTCATACGTGCCTTAGCTAGCTGAGTAGTAAATACTTGCTATTGAGTCGATAGAAGGAATGGTATGCTTGACGTGTAAGGGCAGACATCAATTTTATAAAATGCTTAAATAATTTCCATAGCATTTTGGAGAGCTCATACAATTTTATCATACAAACCACAGCATTTCTCAAAGTGAAATGATGTCTGCGATGGTTTACATCGAAGATGTCCCTAGGTCTCCTGTATTCAGTGACGGGGCTTTCGGCAGGTGACTGCATGACAAGATCTCTACTTTGTTAGTGGATTAATTTACTGATGAAATCAAATTTTAGGGCATTATTAGGAGGTAATGGGATTTAATAAATCTTCCTTTAAGTTGATTTCTGGCAGGTATTCTGTCATGGCATTAGAAGGCTGATGGGTCCATTGCTCCTGTCCACAGGGGTGTAGGCTTACGCTGGGACTGTGGCTGCAGACCTACAGTTACCTTGGGGAACCACGTGGCTAATTCACAGGAGAGTTTCCAGCACCTGAGTATTTCATCCTAAAATGAAATGCAGGGAAAACTCCCAACAGCCCACCCGTTCCTTTCTAAATGGCGTCACATCTATGTCATTTTCTTGGCTGAAGCAGAAATGGGAAGGTGTTAAGTTCGTCATAGAAACTTCTCAAATCTTCATAACTTAACATGCAGTAAAAGTTGGTCCAGACATGCTATAAAAATGATTTCTACATGTTTGAAGAGTAAATGAAATTCTGCAGCCTGCTTAAGTATTCTGAAACATGAAATGTTTGATAAATGGATATTGTAATTATATGAATTATTTTAATTTCTAATCCTTCACTTTACATATGTCTGTTTATTCATAATTAGCTAGGGAATAGTAAATATCAACATGCAAATGGCAAGATTTCAAATTAAATAAACATGGACTCATTCCTAAATTGTAACAGTTAAGTCATATGTATAGTTATAGGGCCAAACCAAACTCAGTGAAGATATAAAACTAGCGTTCATTTGAAAAATAAATAAATAAATAAAACAGCAAAAGCTGTGGAACGATTTCTTTGAACATCAGTTATGCCAATATGATTTTACGGCATGTAGAAAGCTGACATAATTGGGGTTTCACAGTAACTAATGACTGATGAGGGCTCCATTCAGCAGCAAATGCTCTGGCATTCTGGCTGTAGAGCTCCCTGCAGGTCCCGCTTCTTGGGGGATTCATCTCTGACTAGGTGAGCACTAAAAGCTCAATGATTCCGGGCTGAAACAGTTATTTTAATGTAACTGCTGGAAAATCCAGTAAATCTAAAACATCTGGGAGGTGACACGTGCAGATGGGCCAATCGAATATCTAGTGCGTGTACGTGGACAATTCGAGATGAATGCTGCGCGTTGGGAATCAGAAAACACTTGAAAAATCAGAACTAGGAACTTAGCAGGTGTGAGCAAGAGCAGGGTTTCTGCTTTTACTTGGCATTTAATATCTGAGTTGCCACCAGGGAGAGATTCACACTGCCTTTGTGACTCTCAACCAGAACGTGTGCCCAGAGTGTCTCTTATAAGTATCACACCAAAGACACTGTTAACAAATGCACACGTGCACACACATACAAACACACACGCATGCACAAGCACCTTCTGTGTCTCAATTAATATTTCTCTACTAATGTCAGCTCTTAGCAATAATTTCAAAAATAGGAAGAAAAATAAACGTGAGTACTTTAGTTATGCCAGGCTTTTATTTTGTTCATCTTTTTTTTTTTTTTAATCTTGATAGAATGCGTAGCTTAGCATTTGGAGGCTTACAGGCTTTCAATTTGGGTCTACAAACTAGTGGCATTTTCTTCCTGAAAAGCTGTAAAAAAACGAGTGAAAGCTTAGCTACCTCTTCTGAAGAGCCAGCCAGTGAGTGTGCATCCTTTAGAGGGTGGTCCAGCAGCTCTTGACGCGGTGCAGCTGCCTTGCAGGACTGGTCCCAACTCACGTGCTGAACCCCTGAGGTGGCACTTGCCTTCTGCACTCAGAGTCTGTTCCAGGGTTTTGTTCCAAGTCTACAGAAAACTCACTTCCAACAATGCTCATTTGGAAGGAATATTACTATCTATACCATAAAGACGCGAAGTTCTCTTACAATGTGCCTGTGTGGGAGACTCACTTTATGCACGATCTTCTCTCTTCCAGTGTGGGCTGAATTAGATGTACCCACAGTCCGCAGAGTGACAACTTGAGCTTAAGTAGTTGTTGATGGTTTCTTCTCTAACTTCCATTCCCTAGTCCTCATGCCAGAAGCTCCATCCCAAATAATACCAACATGTTGTATAAACCATGTGTTTTATTTCACCAGATGTGGTCAAATTCATGGGGCTTACTAAGGAAAGTCCAGCATAGGTAATTCTGGATCAAGAGTTCAACAATAGGCTGACTAAGGCAGCAATTGAAGAATGAACAATACAGAGATAGTGAAATGTAACACATATTTTTCAAAATATTAACACTTTAAAGTTCAAAAATAGGACCAGCCAAATAGCACAACAAATTAAAGCACCTACCTAGGCAGAGCGCAGCAGCCAGGGTGTGATCCCCTATGTTCTGTGCCACCCTCCCCACCAGGATGCACTGAGACAATGATTGAGACCGAGCGTGGTGGTGAACGCACGTAATCCCAGAGCTTAGGAGGCTGAAAACAGGAGAATCAATGTGAGTCCAATCTGCATAGTAAGACCCTATAGACCCTGCAGACCCTGTACTAAAAAAGAAAGAAAGAGAGAAGACAGACAGACAGACAGACAGACAGACAGACAGACAGACAGAAAAAAGAAAGAAATTTCAAAAAATATACAGGTTTATTCATTATAAGAAAATTCAAACTTTTGCTTGATTTTCTTATGTTTATTTAAAAAGTTAGTATTTAAAGAGATATCTGAGACTTTTTGCCATAATCTTCTCAGGGTTTATGGGGCTCTTAATGTCTTAATATGATCCAGGGAACTTTCTGAGTCATTCTTTTGCAACTAAACATGGCTATCAAACCCAACTCTTTATCCTGCGGCCCTTTCACTCCTGATTTTGTATCATCAGCATCCTTGATTGTTCCCACTGGTCACCACTGTAGTCAGGTTTGCAAGGATGACAATACAGGGCATATAATTTATAGGATTATTTTATAATAGTCACCCAAAAGGTCATATGCAGAGAGAGTGCAGGAAATAAATCTGTTCATATCCTAAAGTCCAAGGAATCCAGCTGAGGGCTTGGATACTGCATGGGTCCTGCATGGGTCTAGCTGAGGACCAGGAGCCCATAACAATGGCTCCCGCTAGTCCAGCTGGAGGCCTAGAGCCCACAACAATGTCTCATGCGGGCCTGCTTCGTGGATCTGCGCTGGGAAGGCCCAAAGGTCAGCGGTAGAAGCTAGAAAGTCTGAGCCAGCGGGGTGAAGGATCTGTGCCAGCAGGCTGAGGGATATGACCTGGAGCCCGGAAGCGATGCTCAAGGTAAGCACCAGAGCTCCCTGTAAGGTACCACAGCCGTCGTCAGCGACAAGATCCTGAGCTCCTCTGACGACGAGCACAGCTGAGTCCTTACGAGGAAAACCACCATGACACGCCTCTCCAGGACGTTGCCTAGGGGTCCATCTTCCCCTCTGGAGCCAGGAAGCAATGCTGGAATCAAGGCTCAGAGCTCCCCCAAAGTAACCCGTGGCCATCTCAAGCACAACAAGCTCCTTCAACAATGAGAACAGCTGAGCTCACCTGGAAAACCAATGTGGCAACTTCCTCCGGAAGAACCAACCGCTCCTCACTGACTCTGTCTTCTCCAGTTCTTTTCATTTTGTTGGCAACAGTCCCCAGGAGTCCTCCCACACCTGGCAGGCACCACGCCGGCTCAGTTTGGCTGGTTGCAAGTTGACCATCAGCTGTCAATCTACCACAGTCACATTAAAGTTTCTTCACAGGCTTTATTACACCACATCTACTTGAGTGGATGTGATTTTTCTCTGCAAGACACCTCTTTAACACCATATTAAATAATTCCAACGGTCACTCTCAATTCAAAACCCTACCCATATTGGCCACATAAAGCACAACTTGCTGCTACTTGGCTTGGGCATGATATGGTCAGACCCATTTCAAAGTGATCCTAGTAACTGAATAAACTATAATTAAATAAATTATAACTTCTTTTGAGTGGCAGGTATTATAATATGTCCAAGGAGAGATCAGAGAAAAAAGCACTTAACAGGAAAGACTACTGAGTTTAAGAACAAAGCCTCACTCTGGCTTTATTTAGAGAATTGGAAGGATATTGTCTTAGTCTCTTCCATCTAACAATAAACAGCATGCTGTGTAGCTTTAAATAATAGAAATTTACTTTTCACTGTTTGGAGGTGAAGGAGGTCCAAGGTCCAGGCACTGGTTGATTTAGCTTGGATCTTTTTTTTTTCTTAATTTTTTTTTTCTGTATTTAGGACAGGGTCTACAGAGTCTACAGGGTCTCACTACGTAGATCAGACTCCTAGTGATACTCTTGTTTTCAACCTCCCAAGTGCTGGGATTACAGATGTACACCACCACACCCAGTCTCAATCGCTGTCTCAGCACGCCCCAGGGCGGGGTCCACACGGCAGGACAGGAATTGAACCCTGGCTACTGCGCTCTGCCTAAGTAGGCTCTTTAGGCTGCTGAGCTACCTGGCTGGCCCTCAGCCTGGATTTTGATGGCTCCTTCTCGCTGGGTCCTTCTCTGAGGGAACAAGCAGGCCGCTCTCTGGAGGCTCTTGCATGGAAGCCCTGCCTCATATCTCATCAAGTCCCAGAGACACACCCCCGAGCACCGCACTGGTGACCGGGTTTTGCCGTAAGAATGCTGGGGGAAGGCTAGCGTTCAGAGCACAGCTAGCAGGAGGACCTGCACTGCTAGGCCTGGGAAAGGAGGCGCCGCGCAAACAGAGCAGCCTGCAGGGTGGAATCTGCCTGCCAGCCTCCTCTTAAGTAACCTGCTCTGGGACTTCTCTGTGCCATTTCCTCAAAATCCAAAGTGCTGGGAACTACATGTGGGGAGCCTGATCAGCTTTAGAACTCAGACTCTCTCCTGGGCTTCATGGGTGTGAAGGAGAACTTGGCTTGCTTATCTCCATATTTGAAAATGGGCATCAACAGTGAGAACTCTGTCTTTCCAAGGGACTATGTATGAGGGTGGGCTCCCTATAGGGAGAGGAGAATGTGGACATAACGGATCTGTCAAGCATTTATTCGTCCCCAAAATGGTAAATCCCTGTCCATTGGTCTTTTTGTTTAGAGGAAAGACATGCAAAAATGTGTTCCTGAGGAAATATCATTTGAGCTGAAAGGTGAGCTGGAGCTAGCAGGCTGAAGTCCGAGTCCCTGCACTTCACGATCAGGACTTTGTTTGCTAACGTTGGATGTATTTGTTATAACTATGTGGCATAGTAAAAGAATACAAAGCTGGAGAAATAAATGGAATTTATTTTTTCTTTCAATGTATTTGCTTGCTACAGAGCCTCACTACACAGCTTGGATTCACAGTGATTCTCCTGTTTTCAGCTTCCTCAGCACTGGGATTACAGGTGTGTGCAACTACGCCTGGACTCTGTGGTCAAATTCCGCCTGCCCCAGTGGTGGGGCTGGCGTGGCACGTGGTACCAGGGGTCGAACCGTGGTCCCTGCACTTGCCTAAGCTTGCCTGAGCAGGTGCTGTAGTCAGCTGAGCTGTCTCACTGGCCCATAAACAGAATTTAGATCACAAAGATAAAACTGTAAGTGTACCCCTTTGTCAATATAAAGTCCACAAAGAATATTAAGTGGGTGTTTTTCAGGATCCCGTTTGTTTTATAGGAAGACTCCTCAAACCTAAATGAGATGAAAAAGATGAACTAGATATTTCTTTCAAATTAGTTTCTTTAGGTTGTGCAGAAAAATACTTAAAAATGGACGTCACATCCACTTCGAAGTGTATCAGTCCACTGCACGCTTCGCTTCAGTTGCATGCTCAGTCTGAGGTTGAAAACATCTTAAAATTAACATTCATAAAAATTTAGTTCACAAAGAAATCTTATTTTGAGGATTGTGGTAGTTTTCTGTTCCTGCTCTACCTCCACCATACACTTAGTGATTCAAAACAAATTAAAATGTTTATCTCAAGAGTTCTGCAGGTTCAAGGTCCTGCAGAGTCTCACCAGGTGCCAGTCCAGGTAGCCTGCTCTGCATGCCTGCCCATCTGGAGGCAGGGGGAGGAAACCCCGAGTCCTCACTCTGTCTTTCCCAGCTCGCAGAGGCTGCCAGCACCCCTTGGCTTGTGGTCTGTCCTCTCCAACTTCACCAGTATCTGAATGGGTTTCTCAAAACTCACCCCTCTGACCTGCTTCTGTCATTACAATTCTTTCTGTGGCTTTTTATTCTACTTTTGAGTCCTTTTCTGATCATATTAGGCTCACCTAAGAATTGCATCATAATGTAGGGTAATGTAATTTTTTATAAGAACTGACTACAAACTTTAATTCCATCTGTAATAATAATTCTCCTTTGACAGGCAAAATAACATTCAGTTTCTGGAGATTAGGAGGTGGACATCTTCTCAAGACCGCTGTTAAAATTTGCTGATCTTCTTACATTCATAGCCTCAGAATACCCAGGATAAAGCCACAGGATTTGATTTTATTTTATTTTTCCATAATTTTATTGAGAGACAAAGAGCAATGAGATAGTTTCAAATCAAATTGGTAGGACAGTTTCTATAATTAACACATTGCATACATTCTTCCTAGTGGTTA